>JAFBJQ010001393.1:0-57500 GCA_016785345.1 Trinectes maculatus
TGGAGCCTATGGGGAGAATCAGTGGAGTGCCTGTCGCTCCAGGCCTCGCTAAGGCTAAACGATAAGTCTCACCGCTTCCAAAGTAACGTTGTGAGAATCCTGACAAGATTTCCTCCGTTTTGATGTATTTTTGTCTATGTGGAGTAAACGTGGTCCGAGTTACGGCGATTTGTTCGTGAAATTTCTTTCTTTTTCCTCCAGCCTCTCTCCACTCTAGCCGGGAGGCAAACAGAGGAGCTCACCACATACACACACATTGAAAACGGAAAAAAGGCGGGAAAAAACCACTTTTTTTAAACAAAGATTGTTTAAAAACCATTTAACATATCACAAAAATTCTTTGACACACGTGGAGACAACGGCTGTGTCTCCGTTTGACAGTTTGAACCACGTTTCTAGGTGGAGGCATCGCGACGCTACAAGGCCTCAAACTTAAGCCTTTTTTCGGCCTCGTCTCCATTCATTTCTACCTCGCTCGCCCACGCGTTTTTCGCGATTTACGGGGAAAACCGTCGCGCGCATCTTTACCAAAAGTCATTCCAATCGATTCCCGATAATTCCGGTCGTTTTGATATAGGTTCTGTAGACGTCGTCTCAAAGCTGCGGGACGAGTTACGCGCCGAACTTTGGCGGAAGAAAACATTGAATAATAAGAAGTTAAATAAGTATACAGAATAGTAATAGCTTCCGCTAATAAGTATGCAGAATAACAATAGCCAAACAGTTGAAGACTTTTTCCTTATTCATACAAAAAGCAGGAAGTCAGTGGTGTTTACCAAACAGTTCTGATGAGCAGTGACGTGACATTTAGTCGACAGGGCTCCGGTGGTCTTCGTCTCCTCGGACCGCTCACACAGCACACACGACAGATCACGCATGTTTTTAAAACCCACGCCTGTTTGCCTGTGTGAATGAAACTGTTTATTTACGTTAGAGTCGCCTCGTTTCCCCCGCAGACGAGTCCGTGTTGCACGGATCCGACTACAGTTTTCACTTCCTTTCTTTTAAAAAAAAAAAATACTGAAAATGGTTGCCAGGTTTCTGAAGTATCCCCCCCTTCAAGCTCCCCAAAATCCCAACTAAACACTTAGCTAGAATTTAAAATACACATTGTTACAAACGTACTAATTAATTAATTACAGAAATGTCATATTGTCAGATAACCTGTGCGCAAGTCTCGCCATTTTTCCAAGTCATGTAAAAATAAAATCAACGAGTCCTTGCAAACCTGGCAACCCAGCTAGATACTTTTACTTTCGTTTCTGGTTTCAGAGAGTAACTGGTTTGATAGTTATCCACGACCTTATAAGACCTGCGATTTATGTACATATAAATGTCACGTGTATTTTTTTTTCTTAATAACAGCCATAGAATATTTAAAAACGACGATGACAGAAAAATATAGTAATACCACATATGTAAAATTGGACACACAAGGGTAAACTGTATTATGACAAGTTGTTTATTTTAAAAAAAATTAGACAGTCACAATTAGTGACATCACCTTACTTACTGTACAATATAGCATCTCCATTAACAAACATTTCATGACAGACAGATATTCATAAACAATATCTACATTCAGAACACGATCCCTCTCCTGGGAATAAGTTAGCGCTATACAGTGATCTCTGATTATTCACACTGAGAAACAGGTTTTATCTATATTGTACCTAAAAACCCACAGAGAGTCAAATCAGCTCCACCTGAAAATCAAGTTAATACACAAAAGTCCAGGGAGCTGGTGGCAGAGGGGTTTCTAATGACCAGCTGAAATCAGAGACACCAACAACAGACAGGAGAGAAAAAGAAAGAAAAGAAACAATTAGAAGACAAAAACAAATTAACTTCTTGCAAATAAATAAAAACATGAGAATGGTGGAATAGCAGAGAACATCTCTGAACATCATTCATTTAAGCTAATGCTGTGCACATTTATCTCTTCACTTATTTTATTTACAGCGGCAATGTAAACAACACTCGTCCACATCCAATCACTAATCTGTCTCCATTTTTCAATGTGAAGAAATAGATGCATTATCTGAGATCAGTCCTGCTGGTCCATTCATACATCTATTATATTTTAACCACACAGGTCCAGTACATAAAAACAACAGACGTGTGAGATTAGAGGAAGCTTGATTACTATACAATGAAACTACTGTGTGTAATAAATGTATCTTCTGTATCTTCACTGTACAGTCACAGCAGATGATGGTTGTCATACTATGTGGCGCACTTGCATGAGAGAAATAATGAAAAAAAATGCAACTTTCTCTGAAGCTCCCAAAAAAGTACAATGCTGCCATGACAACACAGCCACGCAATGACAGCGTACAGGCAGGCGGTTTGTTGATGGAGGAAGCTGTTCAAGTTTCAGGGTTTGATGTCAGAGAAGCTTGTGTAGTTCTCACTGCAGCTGGATGATGTGCTCAGATTCCCAGAGCCACTGCCCTCTGGTAGAAACACACACAGAGTGAGATGAGTGTTCATATGAAGTGTTGCTGTCTTACGTGCTTTATTTGGGATCCTTTGTTTTGGTACCTGAGCTAGTGAGAGACTGGCAAGACTTGGACTTTCCAATGAGGGTGATTAGGTTAGCAGCAGCGATCCAGCCCTCCTTAGAGGTGTTTAGATTACGAACAAACCTGCACGACCGCACACAAACACACACAAGAGGTATTATAGCTGTGTTGCTACATAATTCTTTTTATTTTTTAAGAGGCAGCAGAAAGGCTGTGTTCTCACCAGTGTCCATCATCTCCTTCTTTAACCACGTGCACCACGTCTCCGCTCTTCACTGACAGCTCTTGAGCATTTCCCATGTCATAGTCGACCATCACTGTGTATTTTCCAGCACACTGTTCATAGTCAAGTTAAAAAAAAAAAATCAGCCCAGTCTACACACTGAGGAATAGAAAAGACAAACTATTACACTAACACGTGAGATGTTTTTGTGCAATCAGTGGATTAAAAACTCAGGAAGGAATAAATTTGCTGTGGCCACCAAGTGGCGGAAATGAAACAACGATCCATGGTGAAACGTTTCATCTCACTGTATACAGTGTATATGGTTGATACGACAATAAAATTGACTCGACTTGACAAAACAGAAAAATGCAGCTGTAAATAAAGATGTTTTTTTTACTTGTGGTTTGTTTCATATTTTATCAGGTTGATTAAGATGACTATGATTTTCAAAAATACCACAACTATGTTTCGCATATGATAGTATGTTAAACAAGGCAAAAAAACATTCAAGGGTTAGACTGTAGCTTTTTGTGCTCAAGTTGGTGTGAGTCAATTTCCGACTGGGATTTAGTCTCCAAAGTGTGTTTAATAAACAGCCAGGCTGACACCTCATCATACACAGCCACTCACCACCTTCTTGCCACCATCGTCCTCTGTGTCGGAGATAAGAGGATCCTCAGCGCTGGAGTAACCGTCGTGCTCCTCAGAAGCATCCAGTGACAGTGAGGCCTTGTTCCAGCCTGAGGAGAAGAGGGCAACACAAGGGTTACATTTCCAGCTGTTAGCACCGCCTGCTGTTGTGCGAGTTAACCATGGTGACAGGAGAGTAGAAAAGTGAATCCCAGGAACACCAGCATGACACTACAGACTAACCAGCATGCAGAGCTATATTGTAAACTCTGACTGAAACAAAGAGGCAGTTAACTCTTTCACCGTATCAGAGTGCATGTCTGTGATTCTCACTAAGCCGGAAACGTGGTGGAAGTCAGGTGGGCAAAGTGAAAAGAGATGGTATAGAAGCCCTATAATCTTGTACCAGTACTGTATATACCTCTCAACTTTGTCTGTAAGAGACTAGATGTGCTGAGCCACCTGGCCCTGCTCAGGTGGAGTGGGGGAGGACCTGCATCTGAAGGACAGGAAGACATGGAAACAGCCAGTCACTCACCGTGCAGCAGCTACAGCGGATCAGTGATAGAGACCTTGGCTGTGGTCAGGAATCATGGATGAAGAAGTAACAAGAGAGGTAGAAGATGCAGCTGATACAGAGGAGACAAACTAACCTTTGAAGCCGAATGGCGTAGGGTCACTCTGGCGTTTGGTCTTGTGGTCAGGGCTCGTGGGGGATCCTATCACAAAAGCAGACGAGAGTATAAACAAAGATGGATGTTGAGGAGAAAAGGGAGCCATAACCAAATATACCAAGTAAAACGTAAATTTTGATGAAGATGCAACAAAGTGAAAAAGGGAAAACATCAATGACTAGAAAGACAGACAATGAAATTACTTCGACAGGCTACAGAAAAAAAATACAGGAGAAAAGTAATAAAAGAACAACAACTGCAAAATGCAACTGCATCACAACATTGCAACATTGTTTAGCGTTTGGAGCATTTCAGATGGAAGAATTGCATTTTGATAACGTGCACTGGACTGAATAAATCTGTGAGTGAAAGCCATGAGGTAGCAGGAGATGGAAAATGTTAAACTTTTATCATAAGTCGCTGATATCTCTGTGGGAAGAGCCATGCTGTTTTTAAAATACATTACAGCTTCAGTCAGAAGTACTTCACAAAAAAAGCTCAGAGGAATTTGTTGACATTTTGGAAAATACTCTTATTATACTCTTATTTGCCTTGAGTCCCATAAAAAAAACATCAAAACAGCTCTTATGTCTGGTAAATATAAGATGGTCTACAGAAATAGACTGTGTACCAGGTTGCATGTGGATGAAAATTAAAAACACAGGCTGGACAGAAGAAAGAGAAAAGACTTGCATCTTGTCATCACAATACAGACGGAAGCAGGGTATCTAACTTCCACTGAAGAGAAATACACATTTTCATGTTTATAGATGCAGATGATGACGTGTCATGTTGGATATGAGGATGGCAGCGGCCTGCAGTTACCTTTCTGAGCTTTCAGGTTACTGAAACCTTGTAAAGTAAAGCGCTTTTTAGCCACAGCGGCTCTGTCTGATGTAGGGCTTGTCACAGCCTCATCTGACCCAGAGGGAAAAAGAACAATACAGGACAGACACCAGGAAGGAAATAAGTTTACAAGGGTAAATGAAGAACAACACAGGGGAAAGAAGTCATAGGTTTCAGTGGAGAGGACATAGGACATGGGTTAATCACTACAAAGGGGGAATAAGTAGTAGTAGTTTGTGTGACCAGTGCATTACTGATGCTAAAGGAGGATTTGCTGAAAGAAAAAAGTTGTATCTATATGACTGGATCTCTCTCATGGCCTCGGTACTGACCTTTTCCTGTGGCCTTTGGCAAGGAGTTCACATCAGGGCTGCATGGCTCAGCTTTCTTCTCTTCTCCCCTCTTAAGGCTCTTCTGACTGCTCTTGAATGGACTGTGGGTCAACACAAATGACACTACAAATGAAACTACAACAGATCCAGATATCCACTGTTCAAAGTGTTTTATTGTTTGTGGGAATGAGTGACGTTGGGCCTGCACCTGAGACTCACCTGAGACTTACTGCTCCATTGGACGCAGGAGGGAACTGGGAAACTTGGTCTGGCACCCTCTGCTGTCTGGCTTCTGAATCACAAGACTTTCATGATTATCAACCCTAATATATTGGTTCGTGGATGTTTGTGTGACTGGACCATGTATTGAATGAAAAAAAAAAAGTATCTTGTTCCTGTACCTCTGTATGCCTCCAGCTGGGTTGTCAAAACCTTCCTGATCTCATTCACCCATGTGGTTTTTACTTCAGTCGTTGGTGCCTGAACAGGTAATAACAAGTACAAGTAGTGTCATGCTTATCGCTGCTACCCGAGACTACCGGTAGTACTACCAGAGACAAGCGTGCAAATATATTTCCTTGGGTTAGAAACAAAACAAAAACAAAATTGTCCAAATGTCAAAAACAAAATAAAATTGTGCATTTTTTGAGGAAAATACATGGAAATTAATCTATGCACCAAAAAAATGAAAATATACTACAAAATATAAATTTGATCATTTTTAAGGCCAATTGTTGACAATTTGAAAAAAGCAGGTTCTCAATAAACTATTATTTTCTTTATGTTAATGTACCTGAACAATATAAACCTCTTCTCTTGAGTTACACCAGATTTCAAACTTCTTGTTGTCGCCCTTTGCGTTCTCTGTAATACCCACAGCACTCATCTGTTGAAAAAGAAAAACATTTTTATATCATACAACAAAATGAATTCCGAAAACATTCCGAATAATCGCGATGCTCACACTCAGAGACTGTTTGAAGCTGTAGGATGGAGCCTTCTCGTAGCCTTCGCCATTCTCCTCCCTCCTCTTGCAGAAGAGTAGGGCCTTCTCATGGAGGAAGAGGTGTCTCTGCATGGGCTTGAAACGGGCCAGATCCTTGACCTTGGCATGACCTTTCTTGTGCTCCGTCCACACGCTGAATGACCCCTGCATCAGCAGTTTTCCCAGCTCGCTCATATTACCCTGAGGAAGAGGACGATGCTGTATGACTATGCTGACTGATGGCCTGCTCTGGTATTCACACATAAAAAGATCATTACTGTGTGTGATAATAATACACGATTACAGTCTTATTCCTGAGGACAATTTTTGTAGTTGAAATGAAAGACTATATTGAGAATAACTGCCTTTCATTTTCTCTCCGTGACCATAATCAAGTATCTGCTCTATGACTGATTCATTTCTTACCTCATATCCTGTAATGGCGATGAGATGCATAGAGTCATTGACGGCCTTGAGGATACCTAAAATGGAGGTCAGCGCCTCCTGCAGGTCATCTGCCCCCTCACAGCCTTTACTGTACTTGAGCATTTCCTGCAGATAGCGACACATCAACAGTGCACAGCAGTGAGTAAAAATCTGAAGTCCAACGAGGAAACAGCTGACTTGTTGCTAAGAGACAACACGATACCTTCAGTAGCAGCTGATATTTAGTAATCCTCTGAACAGGCTTCAGCAGATAGGAATCTAAACCAAGTTTATGCTCCAGCTTTTTCTGACACTCCTGGTGCAATAAGTCAAAAAAAAAAAAAGAATTGTTTTACATTAAAAAAAACAAATCAACATGAAGGTAAAATCACAGCACGTAATGATGTGTAATACCTGGAAGAAGGCACAGTCTGAGCACTGCCTCCAGAGGCTTTCCGAGCGAGGTTTGTTGTGACAGTACTTCTCATAGATCTGCAGATCTGTCATCTGAATAAGTGAAAAATGGTCCCTAATCAATATACATCTTCATCACAGATGGATTCACATCTGGTGATGAGCTGGAAGTATAATAATTCACTCACCCTCTCCAGAAAACACCTTCCAACCAACTCTGGGTAGTCAGTGTACTGCTCCAGCTCCCTCAGAAAAGTCCTGTAAACAGCACAGTCATAAAACAGAAACTATGAGAAGAGAAAAAATTTAAGGAGCTGCAGATCATGTCTGAAGTCTTAGTGCAGGTATTTTCACCGACAGCCAGATGGCGCTCATTCACCTTTTATGGAAGTGGTAAATTTCAGGCATGTTGCCAAACAGAACTTCCTTTTTGTTCTGTAAAGGGGCCGGGATGAGGTGAGCCATCGCTGGGTTATCCATCTCAGAAGCGTATCCCTGCAGGACACAGAGCAGCTCCTCGACGTAGGCCCTCTCAGTCTCCAGCAGTTCGTTCATAACGTGCCTGCAGAACAGATGAGGGCCAAAACAGATAAATCACATAGAGCCAAAAATGATAGATGATAAGAACTGCGTTCGTCTGCTGTGTGATTTGATTACAGGGACGGCTGAGCGCCTCACCTCCTGAGCACTGCCAGGTTCTCCTCCTCCTCTGACAGGGAGGCATGTCTGCTGCTGCTGCCGTCTCCGTTCTGCACTCCGCCATTTCCATGGGAAAGGACAACAACATGGGAGCATCGTGATAAAAGACAGACAATACAAGCAGCTGAGAACAAGCAGTGTGATGACGTGGAAACACAAACAGCAAAAGCACATGACTCACTTTCTCACAGTTGGTCCCCGGGTCGGACTCGGAGCAGTTTTTCTCCTGCTGTGCTCTGTGAGCTGTGGAGGATTAATAGCGATTAATATGCAAGATTAATAAAAGAAAACAATTTCATCACTTTATATTTTGAGTTATTTGGTTTCTTTTTGTGGACTGGTCAGTGTGTGGCCATGTGGAGACTGACCTGGTGAGCTTAGAGGGGATTTGATGAAAGCCTCAGGTCTTGGGGCGACCGGCTGCACGGGCCTGGTCTGTTTGGCTGCTAACTTCTTCAGGCTCACCCTCCTCTTGTCAAACATCTCCTGCATGGACGCCTGCTTCTGGAAAACCTTCTCCACTTGGCCCTGACATACAAGAGGTTGTTAGTACTCTATATTAATATCTGCCACATGTTTAAGTAGTTTTTCTATCGGCAAATCATGTAAATTAATGTTTAAATGTGTTCCGTATATGAATATTAATGAATCAGTAACACAGACATTGTTATTAATGTATTCTGTGCACTTTTACCTTAAACTTCTGGTTGAGCACCGGATCATATTCTCTCCAGATGGTATTGAGGTCCGTCAGCTGGTTCTGGCCTGCATTATCCAGATGCCGCTCCAGCTCCTGCAGGGCTAACTCAGCCCCCTCATGTGATTGACACTTGTCAACCGGCTGTGACGCCAGCAAGTATATTCCATCATCAACCCATTTAGAGGCCTGAGGATGACAGACGGGGGAACGAGTAATCAGAAAAACACAAGACGAGAAAAGTAAACAACGACTGTTTGTGTGTATTGTTATTTTTTCTCACCGTCTCCAAACACTGATGCAGCTCAATGGCTTTGAGGAGATGCTCCTTCCTGGCCTTCAGGCTGCTGCTCGCGTTCTCGCTGACTGTTCTGAGCTCGGTGCATTTGGGCTGAATCGAGTCTTCAGCATAGTGCAAGTTTTGGATGAGTTCATCGCCCTCTCGAGATAAGGCCAAGGCCGTGTTCAGCACCTCCTGTGGAGCAGCAGTGTGATGCAATCTTTGATTATAGATTATATACCATTTTTAACATGAATGTAGTGTCATTATCACAAAAGGACTCTGATTTATATTATTTTCTCTCACTAATTGTACTCGCATCTAATCAAATGTAAATTGTTTGGAATAAAAGGTAAAGTGGTAGTAATAGCTACATATTTAACATATTTAACCACAGTATGTGTTTACACAACCCAGTGGATTTTGTGGGTCTGGGTTTTACTTACACAGACTTTCTCCTCATAGGCGGTGAGTTCACAGAAGACATGTTCATCGTGTGCTGGACTGACTCCAACTTCAGTGAAGGTTGAGAGTTTCTCAGACACCTGATCCAGCAGAGCCCTCACCTGCAGCAGAAACACCACAGCCGTCATGATGACTGAAGTCCACACTACACAGAGGGTTTTCACTGTGGCAGTCTCCCGCTCACCTCTCTGTAGTTGTGCTCAAAGTGGCGCAGTTGGAGACACTGCTTCAGTTTGGTCTGATGCCTCACCCAGAACTCATCGAAAGCTCTTTCTGTCTCATCCAGCTGAGACAGCAGTCTGACGGAGAAGCAGAGAGAGATGAAGATGAGGATGGATTATAAATAACAGGCAAAGTGAAATACACTGAAAATACACTGAGTAGAGTATCAAATGCATAAGACATTCTGACTGAGGTATTTGGATTTTGATTATTGTGTTTATGCATGTGCATGCAGTGTAGTATAATCTTTATTTGTAGCGTTGCTGAATAAAACACTGCGATGGAAACTATTATTGTGGCTATATTGATGGGACGAAACAAACATGAACCAATCCCATGTTGTCAGACAGAGCAGAAGTCTCCCAAACAATCTTTTAATTTGACCCATAAAGTGACTGATTTGTGCCACTAAATAAAATTCATATCTATTATAAATTAATAAAAATAATCTACCAATTTGTTTTCAGGTAAAAAATGTATAATATAACCTCTGCACAGTGGCGAGATTCTCTAGTTCATCCTGGTTCATGTTGTGGTCAGGGTCCCGCACCACAGGCTCATTGATGCTCTCCAACAACGTGCTGCCCTGATCAAGAGCTGTCAGCAGATCCTCCTACAGACAGAGACAAGACTGATGGTACCATATGCATCATACAGAGAAATAAAGCAAATGGGTGTATGAGCGGGTATTAATGAGGTTACCTTCATTTTGTCTTTCCTGTTGGTGTGTGTGGTGAGCAAGAGAGTTGTGGCCTGGATCTCATTCGGGAGTTCAGTTTCAGCCAGCTCCGTCCCAAAGGACTGCAGGGTCTGCGCCGTTTTCTTCACCATCAGAGCGAAACCTTCAATAGCCTGACGTGTACGAAACACAGCAAAACATTTCTTTTGTTAGTAAAGCTCCTTGTAAACACGGTGTGTATGTTGCCCAGGCAAATAGCTGCGTGTAAGCATGTGTATACTGCAGTCTACATACGGTGCGGTGAGAGATCCACTTCTCATGACAGTACTCCTGCGTCCCCCCGAGTTCACGGGTCAAATGGGAGCGGTCGATGTAGGAGTGCAGCTCAGTAATAGAGCTCAGCATGATCACCTGACACAGACACAAAATTACCTACATGTTATTTGATTACATACATCACCTAATTACATTTTCCCCAGGAAATTCCCATAAAATCTAAAATATTTTTCTGTGATTTAACATAAGTGCCAATGTCTATATGAGATATTGTGTGACGACACTATACATCAGATGAGTTGGGGGGGGGGGGGGGGGGGCGGCGGGCTGCTGGCACTGTTATCTCATTGGAGGGCCACTTCCGTGTTCCGAGTAGTACAAAAAAAGCACGAATATTTCTGAAAATGCAGTGTTTTCATTCTGTCACCTGGAATTTGAAAGGTGTTCCTTCTGTAGTCGTCTTTGAAGCAGCTCGGCTCGTTTCTTCCTGCCCACTCCCTTGTAGTTCTCATAATAATCTCCGAGTTTAGTCGCATAATGACGCTTCAGATTATATTCCTTAAGAACGGCGCGTTTCTCTTTACATATAAGGCAGGCTTCTTGTCCACCGAACTCGACAAAAATTGCTGCAAAGCACATATTCCCCTGAAACTGTCTGTGTTTGTTGTCGACTTTTCTGTTGGGTTTGAAAAGCGTCATCTTCTACTTCTTCTACGACTGCTACTACGACCCGACTTTTCTTCTTCTTCTGCTCCTGCTTCGTGTAGTCTGCTCTATAGCGCCTCACCGGACAGCTGCGGACCTGCGCTCTTCCTGATCTAATCAAAGACTGCACCTCCTTTGCAATTATTTTACAAAATAAATGTATATATTCCTTTTTTTTTAATAGAATTGTTTTTTTTAATCATTTACATTGCACGAGAGACAGTTTTGTCTTAATTTTGTCTTTGTGGAGAAATACTAAATTAAAGAGAGTAAGATGCATTATATTTTGACGTCTGATTGCATTATATTGGGGTGGGGGTGTGTGGATTGTTCTACAACCACAGTGCACTCACCGGAACCTTCATCTTGAACTCATCCTTATTGAACTTGAAGAGGATGTCGGAGAGCGTGCGCTGCAGGAGGGTGGTGGGCCTCAGAACCAGAACCAGCTGGAGGTTCCCCGGGAAGGAGCCCTGAAATGAGAGTGGACCCACTGTCGGTCAGGTAACTAAACATATTCATATATGCATGTGCATTGGAGTGTGTCGGGGATAAGAGGAGGGGGGATGTCGGGCACCACCCTGTGGCAGGGACATTAATCTTTATGCTTCTGCACAAACAACAGGGTGGACAAAAATAAAACCAACAAATACATATACATGTAAGTCCTAAAGTGTCATTGTACAAATTTAACTCAGCGTTTGTTTATACAGTTCACAAGGGTAATGAGTTAGTGTATGTAAGCTTTGTGATTTGTGACTTGACATTGAATTAAAAACAAAACAAAACAAAAACGAACCATGCAAAAATAGTCAGAAACATCTGAACATCCATGTTAGTCCTCCTCGTGTTTATTACTCATTGTTCAAACGGCTCAGCCAACAGAGCCAATAAAACTGCGAGGGATACTGTCGTGATCGACGCCCACCGAGACACTAAGAACTGCTGCGAGAGCAGTTGGATGGTAGTTGAGGGTGGACAGTGAGTTGCCAGGGCAAATATTAATGCAGCCTTAATTAACTAATGACCTAAACGGACGTTTCGCCCGATTGGTGGTAGGCTGCAGAACGCTGGTCTAAGCAGATTCAGTGACACGTGATAAACTATTATATATTAGTTTTGGTCTTTTTGATAAACAGTGCTTTCTTACCAACTGAAATGAGAATGTGGTGAGATATGAATGAAAGAACAGATGATATCATCATGGCTCTCTGTCTTAGGACCACCTTGGTTCTCTCATCTCAACACTTGACTCAAAGGCTGTTTCCTCTCTCACAAAGACACAAACATACACAACACAAACACAGGGCACAAGAAGTCAATGCCTGGTCACTTCTGCAGACACAAAGACAAACTTACTGCAATACGAAGCAGGGTCCCCTTAACAGCCGCCCATCTGTCCTGCCGGCGATCAATGACCAGGATGAAGCCCACGCCTGTCGACGACAAACTGGTAACACACAGAGAGAACGCATATTTAACACAATTACACGCAAAAAGTGTTTGCCGGCCCGACAGAGGACGATAGAAACTGTTTGTCGCTTTACAGACAAATTGCAGAAACAAATGCAGAAGCTAATTAGTTGTTAACTAGTTTGTTGTTTTCTAACGCTGCACCTCCAGATTTCTTGGCCCTCGGTCCATCAGTTCCTACGATACTTACCTGAAGACATGATGCACCTGCAACACAGGTGACACGTGAGCGCTGTAGAAACATCCCAGTAATCCTTATGTATTTACTCTCATAAGACCCAGTATCCCATGTTAAACAGGGCGGAGCAGTCGTCTGTCAACAACACCAACGATAAAACACCAAACACAGGATATGAGCGGGTTCCACTGTGTTATGTTGTTTCAAGGGGAAGAAGCCAAGTGCCTCAGACAGTCTCTGCATCCAGCCTCTAAATCCCCTTTCGTAGTATCTCTACACTGGCCAATGACAGAGGGAGCTGCTGGGAAACAAGCCAATGATAAGACGGCTGCAATAAAGATGGGCGGCTCCTATCAGAGGCCGTTTGAAGATGGGGACAGCAGGAGCATGAGGCTTTGAGGTATATGGAGGATAGATTGTTATTCGTTGTCTGTCTATCTACTTTATCTATGCTCATTTCTCCCTTGTTGTGCAATTGTGAATACAATTTTAAATTTATAACAAAACTATGGATAGACGCTGACATAGTAAATCAGACAATCTTACAAATAACTATTACAATGAATTGCAAACACACACTGTTTCACATACTAGCAAATGTCATGTTTACACGAGTGTCCCAGTAATTGCTTGGGTCATTGTGTGTGCGTGTGTGTGTGTGTGTGTGTGTGTGTGCGCAACACAAGCTGTGAGTCAAGCTGTGAAACAGCTCTGCCTAATAATGACAATGCAGATTTGCTGCATGAATGCATATGCAGACATAGCAATACACAAACTGCAACACCCTCCCTCACTCTGTGTACTTTAATACGTTCTATATGTTCTATATGTGAGGTATGGAAGAATTAAGACTAGCAATCATGTCTGCAGTTAATATCGATCCAGAGATATTCATTTCAAAGAACAGCAGCTGTTCAAGGAGATGATACACAGACGTATATTAGTATACTGCGTGGACTGGTGGTGGACTCTGCCCCTTCAGGGTTGTCGGTCCCTCAGGTAGCTGCAGCCATCTGTCTCTGTATCTACAAGAGCTTCTGTGAATGACCCTCCTCCAGATGACTGGTAACATCTACACACATCTACACACTTGTAAAATACGATACGATACGATACACCTTTTAGCCTCTAGGATTTGGGGAAAAAATAAAAGTATTCAAGAGTTAAACATTTATTAGTTAATTAAATGATGTCTTGGTAACACAAAATAGGATGAAGTAATTAATTAAGAAGAATTGTTTTTGATAATTATGAATGTAAAACTAAAAGTACTAATGTGAAACAGCTATACACATAAAGAAGAAGAAGAAGAAGAAGAAAGGAAGAAATGAAGAAAGGAGAAAAAGCAGAGGGATATTTCAAAAGAAAGATGATCTTGTATTTCCTCCCCTCCCCCCCTTTGTCTCGTCTGCTCTGACCATGTGTACAGAGACAATCTGCAGAGGACTGATAACGACCCTGGATTATGACTTGGCCGTGTCATTAATGCAGGAATTACAGCAAAACCTCTCCCCCAGACATCACTGCCACAATCTGTCTTTGTCATCCACTGAGAAAATCCCCCCTGCATTCAGTGTCTTTATAAACTGAGGCTGTCGTTCAGTGTCCTCTGCCACCTACTGGCAGAACCAACTCTCCCTCATTCATCCAGACACTGCCAGATCATTTCATTAAGCTTCATCACGTGACATGAAAGATGGGCACATTTACCTGGGCACGCTCGTCAGGTACGTCAGCACGTTGTGGAACTCTCTGTCTGTGATGTCTCCGAACGCAGGGAATTCTGGGAACACAATAATGGGGCTTCCATTTTCTCCCCTACCCCCTAGAAAACAGGAACAAAAACAGGAGAACTTATTTTACATAGTGTTTTTGCTTTAAGGGCTGCTGTTGAGAGCATTGTGAATTGCAGAAAATAAAAGAGAAGAAACACTGTGGCCACATGGGGGCACTGATGTTAAAGCTGTGTGACTGATGAGGTGAGATCAAGACAGAACAGATGACAACAATAATACACAATAAAATATTTAGTCTCACATTTTAACACCTAAAAACAGGAAAACTATTTGCACGTTTATTATACAGGAATTAAAAAAAAAAAAAATGTTACACAGATGCTAAGACAGAGGTGATGAAATAAGCAGGGCAGTTGTCACCAGGTTGTGTTACTCTGAGAGTCGGTCGCTTACATCATGGAGTCAAGAGAAGATATGTCACACATGCACGCTCACACACACACACAATGCACTGCTTGTGTTTGAACAGCTGCTCTGTCAGCACATGTGACTGGAATATCAATCTGTCTGCCTTTTCTTCTCCCGTCACCACGGCAACAGCAAGTGCACGGTCATGGTTTCTACCTCCGAGTAGGTGGTCGGCGGCAAAATGCTTCTTGTGGCTTTGCTGCGGCCACAAGGTCACATCTGACGCACACACATGCACATGCACACACATCAGCACACCCAGTGTGTGTGAAGAGGAAACAGTGAAGAGGAAAACCAAAGGGGGGGGGGGGGGGGGCTTTTGGGGGGGGGTGACATTTGACTAGCAAATCATGACTGTCAGGAGAAAACAGTTGACAGTGACTATGCAAATCTTAAGTGGGATGGTAAATGTCTAAACGCGGGAGAGATGTGAAAGATGGAAATTGAAGAACTAAAGCGGCCTGAGTTGAGGCCAGCGTGGCGATCAATAGATCAATAGATCAACAGACGGACGCGTCACCTGAGAGGAAGGCGAACTGCTTCTGGAGGTCAGGGGTGATGTCAGCAGCGTGCAGGGGGCTGCTGTCCAGCTGCATGATTTCATCTGGAAAAACAGAAACAAACGCATCAGTAATACGACCGCGAGGAGACTTATGCTTATGAGATATTATAGAACTGCAGCATATAGAGGGCAGAAAGGTTAGCGGTGGAGAGTTGATCATATCGATCTCTCTCGGATCTTTCATCCCACGCATTTGTTCAGTTTCGTTCCCTCACGTGATCATCAAAAGTTCTCTACCCACACAGGGACTCCTGTCCATAAGAATGGACACAGTGATGTATTTTGAGGAAGTAGGTGAATACAGTTGTTTTCTGTTGTGGGGTAATTTGTCAAGACAAAGCACAAACAGATATTTACTGATGATTACCGAGAGGCCTGAGGGATCAGCAGACACAATACAGTTTTTTTTTTTTTGGGGGGGGGGGCAGTCATTAACCATGATTAAAGACGTCCTGCATTCTTTTATGTATAGTTCCAGGGTTTTTTTTCAAACGCATCTATGCCTTGTAACAAATGACACAAAACCTCTTCAGTTCTTCATCACTTCATCCATTTTCTGTATCAAAAGAATGTGGCTCGTTGGTCTAGGGGTATGATTCTCGCTTAGGGTGCGAGAGGTCCCGGGTTCAAATCCCGGACGAGCCCTTCTTTTTATTCTGGTTTCGGATTTCCGGTGGAAGATCGCGTGATATTTCAAGATAAGAGTCGGGCTTTGGACCCAGAGGTCGCCTGTTCGATTCCCAGCTCGGCCGAAAATTTGGGTGATGTGCCACCATCCCGGACCAGGTCTAACAAGCCTGGGTATGTGAGGTTGCCGATTTGCATCCCGGATTGGCCGGAAATTGGGAGAGGCGCCACCACCTTGGGCCCTTGAGCAAGGCCCTTAACCCCCTGAACTTGCTCCCCGGGTGCTCTTCATGGTGTAGCCTTCTACTCTGCATGTGCATGCCAATACTAGTACTAACTAGTATTGTAAAAAAATTAATGTATATGTAGAAAAATTAATTTCCCCATGTGGGGACTATTAAAGGTGTTCTTTCTTTCTTTCTTTCTAAAACACTTGTTGCTCATTTGCAGGGCTGCAAATCTTCTGCACAGAAAATTCAAGTTGTTGTTGTGCACAGACTGTTTTCTGCGACAGGCTGCAGATATGGAAATAAACGTGGGAATCATTGGGAAAGCATTTTTTTTCACAGTCACAAACAACATCCTGTAAACTGTCACAGTAAAAAAAAAAAAAAAACAGACAGTTAAGTTAAGGAAATTAACAGTTAGAGCAATGTTGACTTTTCGTCTTGATCTGACTTTGTTTGCTCGAGTTTCCAAATGTCACCATGCTATTAAAACTCAGGAGATATTATTTCTTCTGGACCAGAGTTATTACTACACTATTTGTACAGATGGAAACAAGTTTCAAGACATTAAAAAAACACACATTGTTTTTTTTTCCATTTTACAAATGATCAGATTGCATTTTTAAAAAACTTTAAAAACACTTTACCTAGCCGTCTGCCTTATGCTGAGGAGGGTGGTGCACGCAAATGCGAAATTATATACTTTCATTTAAATTCCAAAGTACTATTAGACATATAATAACATATACACTGCAAAATATTATTGTTGCTGGCAAATGCTGACAAATGGATAAAGTTTTCACCTGGTTTTCACTGCATGAGCCTGTCCCTGTTGTACGTTAGATGAAATACAGGCAAAGATACTCACACCTATAGTTTCATAATACTCACTGGAGCTGGCCATCACATTCTATCCCTCATGAGAAGTACTGTACGTCGTTTTCCCTCTTCGGCTGCTCTGTTAAGACGACGGAGTTTCCCACTGAGTCCTCCTCTCACTGCACTTTAAACAAACCAAACGGACCTGCTGCCTCTTTATTTGGCAATGAGATCAGGTGACTTAGCCTCAAGGTATTACTACACTTGACTTTCAGTACTCGCTGACTCTCTCTTTCTCACACACACACACACACACAAACCCTGTAAAAGCCCGTTTGACCTCTCGCCCTGTGAGACCAGCTGGTGCCACGTCTGTCCTGTCAAAACAACATCAATCATGCGGGTTTGACCTAATCAGGGGAATTAAAAAGGACCATTCCACAGTTTTTGCACCTACTCTGTCAATGACAACTGTGGAGTGCTTTGCATCATGGGAAGTTCAACGACTGTAATTAACACCTCGTTAACCCAGTGTGACCAAAGCTGATATTCAATCACACCCAGGATCAGTACCTCTGCTCCTCCACTGGAAATGTTCCTGTTTATGATACAGCATCCAACCTCATCTATTATGAATAAAAGCCTCCACGTTGCTGGACAAACATTATTGATTGCTCGCACTCTAATAGACTGTGCCTATTTATTTATATAGATATACAGTTATAGATATGGTCTTGTCTTCAGAGTAATGATCCGCCAAATGTGTTGTGTTGTGTGTTGTGTTGTGTTTCAACAGCATCTGTAGTTAACGGATATTGATATTGATATTGATATTGATTAAGGACAACTGACCTACTGATATTTACATTTGTTACTTGACACACAGCGTCCTTTCTTCTCTTTAACCTCAAGCCAGGGCGTGCACGTCAGTACGGGTCCTCAGCGGAGGCCAGGTGAGCAGGGGTGAGACGAGATAAATGACCATACCTGTGATGTGTGAAACTGAGTAGAGCCGCGTGGAGCCGTGGTGATAATGGCCGGTCACCGCCTGAGGTGCCTGGACACAAAAGCTGCATCTGTCTCGTCGTGCACAGAGCAGCCACACTCCTGATGGCTCGCACGGAAACCGCCATCAGTTTCCACTCGGCGTCCCACTCAGCCACACCTTGCCCCCAGCACACGAGTCCCACACATATCAAATCAGACTCCCCACCCCCAACCCCCACAGTTCCCACACCACTCCACCCAGACCATCTCTACCTGATCTCTGGGAAAGAGGTGATTCTGTTACTGGAAAAGTCCCCTCATGAGAGACGTCAGGTCTGAGGTTCAGTCACTGTGTTGCTCCACGTTACAGAATCATATCCACAAAATACTCTCTGTACTTATTTATTACTTATTTATTTTTGAAGTATTCTCCACCATATGCCCACTTTCCTTTCTCTACCTTGACACATTTCCATCCCACACATCCTCTCACTGTCCCCACTGTATTATACAATCCTTAACACACACACCCCTCACCCCCCACCCCCAGGCTACCTGATGAGCCATTATCAGATACTACTGTATTTCTAACAAAAAGGACAGACAGTGAAACCACTCAAGTGTCTTGTCCCATTTCTTCACCTGATTTGTTTGCTCATCACTGATACTCAGTGATGTCACAACAATCTAATGAGAGCATTATGTAAGAAACCGAGTTTATTATTAATCTATTTTAGATACATAGAACTCAGTATATATGTTATGAGCTAATTGCTGTTTGTGTTTATGTTTAAAAATAATATAATATAAATATACATTTTAGTAAGATGATAAAATGACTCCAACATCCAGACACACACATAAACACACACATCCACTTACACAGCACCTGCTGGTGGAGACGCTAATGTTCTTTAACGGGCTTAACGATGGGGATTAGTGTCCACTCACGCTCACGTTTGTGGGTGACAAGTCAAACGTTAGTGGGTCACAGTCGCACACCTGGACCTTCTGCCGCTAATGACACAGATTAGACTGAAGCGTGGAGCAGCCTGCTCACTGGATCGTTCAATAACACTGAAATAACTGCTTATGTCTTTGTGAAATGTGAAATGATACACAAAAAAAAAAGAGTAATGGAATATGTGACACCTACCACACAGCCAGCCACAACTGCGACAAAATCTGTAGTATCGTTCCACTTCATCCAGAGAGATCCGTACATGAGCCCCGCTCGCCTCTGCGGGCCACAAGCGCACATCAAACGCTCCCTCAGCCTCATCTTCTTTCACCACCTCGCCGTCATTCATCTCACCCGTCTCACCCTCCTCCGCCGTCTGACTCCCTCCACCTGAGTTCTCCGTAACACCAGACCAGGCCGGTTCCTCACCGCCTGAGCCATCATCGGCGTCCACCTGCCCCGCTGTGCTCAGCTCCGAATCAGCTTCCACGCAAAACCCAGAGTCTAACTCATCCTCCTCCACCAGGAAGCCCGTCTCCTCCGTCTCCTCTCCTCCCATCCTGCTGCTCCAGGCCCAGCTCCTCTCCTGCGACGCTGCTTCCATGCAGGCGTCAGAGAAACAGCCTCCCTCTCATTCTGCCTCACACTTCCCCCAGGTTACACATAGATCCAGTCCCTGTGTCAGGCAGCTGCAGGTGCTGCAGGTGCTCTACACCCTGCAGGACGTCAATGGGTAACTGAGGACTTCCTATCCACACCTCAGGTTACTCCGCCTGTAGACAAAAGCTGCAGTGTAGCACTCGACCCCACCCTCCCCACATGACCCTCCCCTAAAGGAATATTACCTGAGCCCTCCTGGCTCAATCGCAAACGACTCTGACTCGTCAATGAGCGTCTGTGTTCAAATCTAGAAAAAAAATAATAACAATAATAATTCTGCGTGCACTACAGTAATGTTGTAATGTCACAGTGTCACAGTGGTTAAGGGAGGTGCTGCAGCTCCATGTGCTCATGTACTTTAGACAACAAAGCCTGGGCTCCTGGTCTGCGTTATCTCAGGGTACGAGAACCAAAAGTACAAAGCCCCCCTTTCTGACCCCAGCCCCATTCACACTGCCCCATTTAACCATTCACACGCCGCATCTATTCACAGCCTCCATTCTGCCCTGCACCGCTCTAAAGAGCCCATTCTTACCAACTGGCTGAAAGACTGGATTCTAACCAGACCTCTGAAAGACAGACACTGTCCCGTCACAGAATGCCGCCATTTAGATTCCATTTCATTGACTCGTGCAAAAGATATAGTTCACTCAAAACGGAGCTAAGAGACACCACTCTGTCTCTCTGTTCACTGATTATACACTCAAGGTCTGAGCGAGACGTGTGTGTGTGTTAGTGTGTGTTTACTCAGTGTCCAAAGTCATGAGGTCATCAGTGTCATAAACCTCGCGAGATAACAACCAAAGCCATAAAGTTGGAGAACGAGTGCACAAGTTAATGTGATAACAAAGAAACAGACAGACTAACAAACTCTGTTTTACACTAATGAAGCGTGTGGTGGGGCAAAGGTCACCTGGCGCATGAGATATAGAAAATTAAATGATAAATGAAAACAATTTATTGACCTAGCTCAAATATTTGTCGCTGTGCAGTCTGCAGATCATACGACTCGCTCTGGTTGGTTTTACAGGTCAGTGATTAAAAACAAACAAACTGGCTGAGGTTGGGAAACAGTGCGGTTCCTTTTCCCACACACATGAACTGAACACAGGTTGATGTAGAACCACTGCATTGTTATTGTGTAGCAGTGTTAACACACCAACATGAGACCAGAGATCTGATCTGTTTTTTTTTTTTATAAACAGGAGCATGAACATCAACAGCCTAGAAATGCATTTCAATCACACACTGTACAACAGCACATATAAATATGACGACATTTATTTATCAGATTTTCATGCAGTATCTCCGCTTGATGGCTTCTGTCCTCAAAACAACTCAACACTGAACAACATGATTCCCCATCTCGCATATAAACACGTTGTTTATTCCTATGAAGGAAAACCTTTTCCCAACAACACACAAACAAGCAAAGGCAATGTGGGAATTTTCTCCATTCATGCACATAATAATAATAATGTATAAATGTAGCGACACATACTGCACATGCACACTGGAGATAATCTATGGGGGCTTGGTACAATGACCTTGAACTAAACGACAAAATGACAGAATGACAGAGACTGATTCACCATAAACCTCTGTGGACGACCTCTGTGGACGACCTCTGTGAGGAACGATGACGCTTTGCAAAAAACAAAAATAACTTTTAAGGACGTTTAATAAAAATGCAAGCCTCATCTTGCGTTGCACATTATGCTTTGTCGCTGACACATGCACAAACGGAGACACAACGGACAGGACGTGAGTCATCAGGAGATGTATGAAACAGGCAACACTTAACTTCCTGATCAACACAAGTGAATCCCAGTGAGGTTTCAGGTTCGGCTCCAGAATAATCACAACGATCACAGACGCACACACTGATCGCTATGCCCTCTATATGTCAGGGCGTTAAAAATACACACGTCGCCTGCTCATATAGAGACACACAATAAATAACACCCAGACGCCGCCTGACTCACGTGGCTTCAGCGGGACCATCTGCATCCCGCTATCCCACTGAAAAGCTCTCCTCCTGGTTTTCCTCACCATGCCGGGTGTGTGTGTGTGTGGAAGACTGAGGAGAGGTCTCGTTCTCTGCCGTGGTGAACCCGGGCTGTGCACGCAGCAGATAAACGTGTAAACTCAGCAGTTTTGATCTGCAGCTCCTCTGCACCAGCACTGGTCTGCGTCCCAACCAGTTTCTGCATCAGATCGTGTCACCGCTACGGAAAAACGTCAAGGCAGCAGTGGGGATGTGAGTGTTGGAAACTGAAGTGGTCTTTTACGCAGCTCAGTCACGCACACACACACACGCACACACACACACACAAAGTCACAAACTGTTATACACACCACAGAGACACAGAAATTGCCCACTGGGGAGAAAGGGAAACCCACAGGGAACTGTGTGTGAAGATCTGGGCATGATGCCCTATAGAGCTCTTGCCAGAGCTTCAGTCAGGACACACACACACTCACACACAGACACACACACAGACACAAACAGACACTTACCATCCCAGTGTCTCCAGGAGTTCTCCTGACTGGCAGGGGTAAATGGGAAAGAGGTGCCCAGGCCAGATAGGTCCAAGTTCTGGATCAGGTGACTGAGTCGATTCATGATCCGGCACGACGCCTCGCCGCCCTCCCGCAGAAACTCGTGCAGAGACATGAGGGCCGAGCTGCAGGTCTCACACACTCAAACTAACTCTCATCCGGAGAAGCCCCACACTGCACCTGCAAACCACCGCTGCACAATCGAACAGACTCCTAAAGGCAGGCATGGGATGGACGCCTCTCTGCTGTCATGTGCCAAGTCACTCAGGGTCAAGCCTGCATGCTCTCACATGCATCCTACCAGCTGCTGTCTGCATGAGACCAGCTGAGAGACCAGCTGAGGGTCATCTGCAGAGCCTGACTGTGGCACAGTGCAGAGCTGGCTGATCCCAGGACAGCTGAATCACCGTCTGCACAACTGCTGGAACAAACACTGTTCACGCTGAAGGTGAGAACAAGTCCAGCCCTGCACACACACAGACACACACACACACACAGACAGACACACACACACTCCTCGTCGCTAATGCAACTATTACCAACTCGGGGCATTATCGGTTTCTCAGTGTGGATGTGTGTGTGTGTGTGTGTGGGGGGGGGGGTAGAGGGCAGCCGGTGAAGCACAAATCCCCTTCTGCTGCTCAGGCTACTTATATTCCTCCACTCCTGAACTAATCTGCCCCCCCCCCCTCCCCCGCCCCCTCTTTTTTATCTGCCAAGATGAACGTGGCGTTCAGGAACAGCTCAGGGTTGGCTGTTGCTCAGTGTGCGTTCAGTCATTCAGGTGGAAAAGCAAACACAGCACGAAAAACACCATCTACTCTCTTAATCTCAACTGTTCAGACACACACACACATATACTGTATATATATATATACACACACGACTCAATATACAGTATATACATATGACTCAAACCAGTTGTCACAATGACATTGACAAACTGACTGAGCTCCTTACATTTATAACAGGAGAGTTTCTATGCAGTTGTTTGTGTGGGTTCATGGAGAGAACACATGTGAGCGGTTAACACACAGTAACACACACCACTTCATTACTGGAGCCCTCTGGCTCCACCTGTCCTTCTGACCGTACCTGGCTTACTGGAGACTAATCGTGACCTGCTGGATCCATCTGGACGTACACCTGCTCACCCAGTGCAGCTGAATCAACTCCTGACCTCCAGCTCCAGAGGAACCTGACAGTCACAGCGTGTTGACAAGAAGGCCTCATACTTCTGCTTTATTATCAAGTTGCCTCTTGGCGGAGCAGCTAAATAACAATAAATCAGTATTATTGTCAACATAACAGGATTCCAGTTGAACAGAGAGGAGTGGTTCTTAGATGACGTTAAATCCATTGTGATCCTCAGCTGACTTTATCTCGCCCAATTTCTCCTTTCCTCGCTCTCTCTCTCTCTCTCCCTCCACCGTCTCCTGCCACCAGCGTTAAACTCTCATCTCTGAGCCAATTACATCCTCTCATCCTCCTGCCACAGCACATTCCTATCACACACCGCCTTAGAAACCCAACACCGCGCAGGACTGACACTGGAAAATATCAGGGTACGACAATGTTTTAAAAAATTGTTTCATTTTTTGTATGTTTCTGATGGAGTGATGAAAGCATGTCAGATCTGAAGTCTGGGCCTGGGTAAAGACACATCCTCCTCCGTCTCGTGTCCACCCACTCACCACGCCACACTTACACCATCTGTGGAGCAGAAAGCTGCAAACCATGTAAACGTTTAGTGAATGCATCTACCAAGCTTTACATGGAAACAAGACACATTGAAAACAAAACAATGTGTCTTGGTCCTGGACGGAGAAATCTCCAACCCGACTCGTGACGCGGGTGTTAGGTAAGCTGGCCAGGGTTACAGAGGTGTGGCATCCATATATAGGCCACTGTGTCTCCAGTGTCTGCCCTCAACACATGTTTCTGATCAAACAGAAATACTGAAACTCATACCAGGGAAACAGGTCAGTCACGCACAAATGTGTGACTGCACAAAGGACACACACCTGGATATAGATGACATTGTAGATGCAATGTATTATGTAAGATAAGATAAGATAAGATAAGATAAGATAAGATAGACTTTATTGATCCCCGAGGGGACATTTCACTATAAAATATTTCTATGCAAATATAATTTTTTTTATATTAATTTTTTCACATTCTGTATTAAAACATTGTGTAATAGTTTTTTTTTCTCTCATATATAATGTGGGTCAATATCCATCCAAACAAAAGCACAACACAGCCTGTTGGCTCAACAACCCGCTGACCAGCGACATCATAAACCTGGTGTGAGCTTTGTATCTCACTGACGTTAGACCACCTCCTCACCTATAACAGTGTATCAGACAAACAGTGGAGAAATGTCTGTGGTGCGTGTTGGCTGTGTGTTTATCACCCACCTATGCTTTGGGTCACGGTTCTTAGTCTCTCCAGCAGCTCCCCCAAGGCCATCTCCTCCGTCTTCATCCACAGGATCATCCTCCAAAGGGACAGCGGAAGACCAGCTGCCCAGCAGACAGGCACTTTGATTGGAAGAAGAGACAGCTTGCCTGTTGTTACTCTGACCGTGCTTGAGATATGGGAAGACGGTGGGGTGACGATGGCAGTGAGAAGCCCAGCTGAGCAGAAGGAAATGGTGGGATGCTGCAGGGTGAACCAGTCCAGGACGCGACTGTTAGTCTTCTTTGACACACGGATGCCAGAGAGGAGAGATTAAACAGAAAGTGGGTGTGTGCAGCCTGAGAGCGTCGGGGTGCCTGGAGGAGAGCGATGCGTTCAGGGATGCAGAGGATGCAGCCGAGACTGATGATGGAGTGGTGCTGATGCTGCCTCGGCTGTGACGGCCCAGCGGCAGGAGGGTGCCGGCAGCGGAGATGTGATGCAGGGATGCAGGAGGCGGCCTCATTCACACATGCATGCTTCGTCTTCAGCTTCGACACACATGATGCTGCGAACCTGGCAGACAGAGAGAGGGGGGAGGGGAGGATGAAGGTCAGCGCTGCAGTTCATCGCTCACAACTGATGCAATAGTGACATCCAGTGGAGGGAAAAGGTATGACAGCTGCGTCATGAAAAGCCCTCACGTTACAACTGTTCACGCACCACTGGTTATGTTGCATTGCCCCCGTGTGATGATACACGGTTATGACACCGCAAATATCCCCCAGAATGCAGTTCACTGGTTTTGGTCAATGCCAAATAAAAGGTTTATGCTTTAAAGACTATATAACACATAAAGGCATGAGCAGGTATGACTGTACTGATGTATACTGGGTCTATGGCAGATACTACATATATTCTTATTTCCATACTGAGCACATTTTATCTATACACACACACACACACACACACATACAAGCATTTTGTGTTTATGACTTGAGTCTCAAAGTGTGTGGAGCTGGGAGGATGTGAGCTTACCTGAGATAACACAACGAACACACCTGAATCTCCAAACTGACACGAGCCACACTGTGGATAAAGCAGGTACAACAACAACAACAAAACATATGGAATAAATTAAAAAAAGGTTTCACTGGTACGTTTTCTTTAACAGTGTAATACTGAGTGCTTAATTCAGGGGAATGAGGGTCAGGTGTGTCAACGTACTACCTAGTGGACACAGACTGAGGACCACTACTGGACAGGCAGGGAATGACTGTCTGAAATAACAACACGTTTACCTGTCCACTGTGGATAGTGGCAGAACAAACACAAAATAAACGAGACAAATTGGAACAGCTGTGACGTTGCTCATTAACTGCGTCGGAGGACCTGTGTTTCCACTCGTTCTTTATTACAAGTAGAATGACAATACAGTGCTTCGCCCTCATATGCTACAGACAGGCTGGCAAAAGGTCAACAGGTGAACTGTTAAAATCTGAACCCCACCCCAAAGAAAAACAACATAAAAGTATTTCCCAAAACCTGTTTAGTAATACAAACAGTGCTGCACTGACGGTGTGATGTGAGGCGATGCTCAGAGGTGTCGGGGCGAGCACCTGCAGTTGTGCTGATGGGCGTAGAAAAGCAGTTTGACATTCTGATCAGCAGCAAAAGGCTGGTGTGATTAAAAACCCACGCAGAGACTCAGGTTCATTCCTTGTCAAGTTATTTGGTCGCGTTTTTTTTTCTCGCCGGCTACAATCGTATTAGAAAAAAATAACTTGTGAGGAAGAGTGAAAGGTTATAAACCCGAGTGGACAGACAACGGACCTCGGTTCGAGGAGGGGGCGGGGGGGACTGATCTCTTGTGGAGGAAAAGTGCAGTGTGTGGAGCTATAGGTAAATCTCTATTGAATCATATAATGTATACGTCGCTCTCATTTTGGTTACAAACTTAGACGCACGTTCTAGCAGAGTGAAAATATAGTCTTCTCTCTAGGATACAAAAGTAGCAATAACCTTTTTCCACAACCCAAAAATGAAAAGACGCGAGAAGCCGAGCTGTGAAGGACTCAAAAAAAAACTGCATGTGAAACATGACTGCAAAAACGAACTAACTAACTAAGTACAGTGAGGTGAACACTGCATAACCAAGGCCCCTTCCCTTAAAGCTGCAAGCTGCAGCAGGTCCACATCCAGACCTCCAACCAAACCAATAAACCATCAAAACGCCCTACAGTTAAATCTATGCATGATTGAGGCTCACGGCGATGTGTAAGAAAATAAGATATGCTTTGGACGAGGAGGACCTCAGGTGCTGGAGATGCAGAAAACAGGTTCATCCATGATGAGCTACAATCTTCATCTGGAGGACATGACGGACAAATCAACGCGCTCGCTGATTTGATTGTGACATCGCCGATTCAAGTCTCCCTCCCACTTACGCTACAACCCGTCTCACTAAAACACACTCGTCAAACACTTTAAGTTACATCCACACATCATTAAACAGTGACCGCCATCTATAATTTAACAACACAGAAGAGAACGAACAGATAAATGCAACACAGGGGAAAACAAGCTCCTCGTTGTGTGACACATAATAATTTGCATTCTTACTCTTTTTTTTTCCATAACAACCAGCATTGCAGCAAACACACAAGCACAATGCAAACGTGAGGAATAATAGCTATTCGTTTAGGACATCATAATAAATAAAGTCTGCTGCTGTTACCCGACATGGCCACGGTGAGGCAGGAGTGTGCTCATTGTTGGGGAGAGAAGAAAAGGTGTCATGATGATGATACAACATCTGGGACGATGGAGAGATGAGGACATCTGGCCACAGGTGCTACATCGGCAGATAAAAGCGGGGAAACGACGCATGGCACAATCATCATGAGGGTAAAAGGAAGGAGAAGAAGAAAGACGAGGTGCAATGTACCAGACGTATGTGCCCTTTAAATCTCCCTGTACTCACACAAACACGATAAACTGACCCGGAAATATAATCCACTGAAATGTATCTATGAGTTAAGGCAGGGTGGCGAGATTACTGCACATCCCTCTTCAGGTTTCCCCCCCGTGTGTGTGTGTGTGTGTGTGTGTGTGTGTGTGTGTGTGTGTGTGTGTGTGTGTAAGGCTTCATAATACACCTCTTCTGCTTTTTGTTGTTGTTAATTAATAAACATTTCTCCTTTGGCTCCTAGCGCCTGCTGCTGTGTGGTTACCTGTAAGGCAAAGGTGTGTCACATACAAACATAGTGTAACAGGCAAATTCATGCACACACTCACGCACATGCACACGCACGCACACCTAACTAAAGGGCTGAGCGTCACGGCTTCCCCCTTACTTGGCCAGGACACATGACACTGTACGCAAATGTCATCAAAAGCAAAGAGGACAGAGGGAAAAGGTGGAGCAACAGGCAAGAATGGGAAAACCGAAACTCATGTTGACATGCTGAACGTTCCACAGTGCAAGAAATAATGCACCTTCGCACGTGGTTCCCGTTTTTTTGTTGAAGTAGTTTGAGCAGGAACTTTGATGGGACAACACTGAAAAGTAGTCGTTCATATCTAAAGGGTGTGTCCCAGTGAAAGCACATGATGAACTCATGGGATGGGATGGAGCGGCTGTGCCTCTGACGGACGCGGGCGTGTTTGTGTTTGGTTCTATAAATCCTTCATCCTTGAAATGCAGATCTTGGGCTGCACCACATGCTGTGTGTCTGAGCCAACGGGATTCACAAACACACAACTCTGGTTTGTGTTTGTGTTCACACGGAGGTCTCTGGCCCCGGAGCGTAGTGGGCAAATCCTGCCCCTGAGAGACGGAGCATGTAGGGGCTGAGGGAGCACAGGTCTGCCCCTCCTCCTTCTGCCAAGTGGGCCAGTAGTCTGTGAGGCAGGGGGTCAGGCCTGCAGAGCGACAGTGTCTCCTCAGCACCAAGGTGGAGGTGAGAGGAGTCTGCGCTCGCGCCTTTGTAGGATGGACGAGAGGAGTGTGGAGTCATCTGGGCCACGCCACCCTGTGAGGACCTCTCCTGACCCTGCAGAGAAAGGAGGATGTGTCATCACGAGACAAAACACAGAGAAGAGGGAATTACAGGGGTTGAAGACAAGCGGATCATCAAAAGGTTGTGAATGTGAATCAGGGTTAATGAAGGTGAAGGTTTGTTTTTCACATTCAACAACATGAGTGAACATGGACCCGGATCACATCTGCTGAACACACCCAGTGAAAACTCCAATCGCCCCCGATTAGGCATGCTGAAGACACGAAGACTGCAATTTTACCCTCTGACACCAGATGTCATCAGTGTTCCGAGCGCAAAGTGACATTTTGCAGTTTATGGTTTTTCCAGACGACTTTTGTCTGTGACATCAGTGTTGAATTAAATTAACTACTGATGTCATTGGCTGTTAACTAAAAAAAACCAATACAATTCATCGTTTAAACTCAATGTCAATATCACATTGATCCTAAAATATAATCCAGGGAAAAACACCACTGACTTGAGATTATAGGTAATAAAGTAGAGAATAACATTCCTGTGATCAGGTTCTATCTCATGCCTCATGCGGCGAGAAGCAGAGCACTGCATATTGTGATTCCTGAAACGAGGTTTGACAGACGCCACCTCCCACCACTCCCCCAAAGCCCGAGCCGCAGCACGACCACATGCCCCACAATGCACAGCTGCAGGAAACAGAGTGGAAGCAACACCAAGAAGACAAACTCCCTGTCAGCGCCCACTGTAGGCTGTTACCATGGCGACCATAGCCCACCTTGGGAGGGTCTACGGGGTTTCTGAGAGTGGGGTGTTGTGGCTGTGAGGCATCATGGAGTCGTAGGTCCTAGCAGCTTTTTCTCCCTCCCTCCTAACAGTGCGGAGTGGGTCCTGCTCATTGCCGCCCCCTGCTGGCACAGGGGGAGGAGCCACAGAGGCCTCCAGGGGCCCTGCTGTTCTTACCTTCTGTGGATGATGTTAAAGGAAAGGAGGAGATCTACTCAGACCTTGTTTGGGATAATGAACTGACCCCAGAACAGTCCTCAACAATAAACTGCTATGGACATATTACTGTCCCAGTTAATAAACAGATTGTATTGAAGCTATGTCAAGCTCTCACTCTACGTTTGGGGTCAGGCATTACTTTACTGTATAAATAAAACCTGGAACGACATCACCCTGACAACCAAAACATAACATTTTCCAAAACAATACATGAAGATGACGAGATTTAACAACAATAAAAAAACATGATGATACAGTGCATGCAACTTGCATTTCTTAAACAGCACACAAGCACAATGCTTACACAGTGAATAGGTGTTGTTTGCATAAATGGATGAATGTAGCATGGCTCATGCACCGGACAGCTTAGCATCATCAGTGTGTCTGACATTGGCGAGATGTTGCCGCAGTGATGAGTGGTTGACAATGGGACATGCCGCCATGCACACAGACAGGAGGGGCTTAAAAGAGAGAGAGAGAGCGTCACCTCCTCTTCCTGCTCCTCTCTCGTCCCTCTCTCTCCCTGCATCAGTTAGAAACTCATTCTGCTGGAGGACTGAGAAAGCATGAAGATGGTGGACGGCTCCACAGTAAGGCACGGGCGAGTGGACTGCAGTTACCGCGACAAGAGCGAGCGAGGGCAGAGGGCGGAGTCACGGCCACACAGGAGGAAGGAGGAGAGGAGAAAAAAGGGAGAGATGGTAGTGGAGGGGATAAGAAATTAAAGGGTGAATGAAAAGAGGAGGGGGGGTAGTGGAGGATGGTGTGAATTTTGATTAGGGCGGTCCATTAGGGGGCGATGACAGAGGAGAGAAGAAAAGAGAAGAGCACAGGAAGAAGAAATCAGTCAGGCGCGTCATTTATTTTTTTCCATTCATGAAGCAGGGAGGTGACGCTGAGCCACAGGGAACAGGAAGTCGCATTAAAATCACGCTGATGCTCGGAGCGTTTGGGGGTCTTAATGAATGATTCTTCCTGAATGATTCATAGAGTGGAGCATATTTGAGGCTCACTCATACGGTTTATCAAAAATATTTTGAGTCAGACGTGATTAACGATCAGAATTTTATTTACTTTAATGGGTCATTTCAATTTATGAAGCGAAACGACCTGTAGGCTCAGAAATAAAACATATAGTCTGTTAAAGCTAGAATTAGTCATTGGTTAATTGGCCTCGTTAAGTCATTAATGTCAAAAGACTAAAACGTGACTGGGGAACAAAACAATCAAAAAGCTTTATGAGTTTCACGTCGGAGTTGAAGCTGAGCCCCACCTGTGCACGTTCAGTGGCTGTGGGACACGTGGCCCTGCAGAGGACCTTCTTGACGACGTCCGGTAACAGGCTGATCGTGATGAGCAGGATGATGCTGAGCCAGGCTGGACCACTCGACAACATCTGCATGAAAACGTAATACATCCTCTGGTAGTTCAGGAAAGGCCTGAGCAGCAGCGGGAGAGACAGCAAAGGATGAGTTCTCCAGACGTGGAACAGGCAACATAAGGACGTGTGATGAACTAGAGGACGTTATACCAAATGATGCCCCCCCAGAGGAGAGAGAAAATAACGTAGAAAAGTAGCGACCCCCAGATGACAAAGTGATTGATCCAGGTCCAGTGGTGTGTGTCCAAGGCAAGCTGAAACAAACAAGAACACACACACAGTAAACACTGGACCAGTCAATAACATCATTGACTGCTGCCTTCAGGCTTCAACTGTTGTGCAAACCAGCACATTCCATCGTTTATGTAACATACAGCCACGCACACACTCCGACACACACGCGATGATAACGAGGCATTATGCAACACAACCAACATGATGGTGTCCAACCCAACCCCCCACCCCCCATCACGCTCACACACCTTGAGTGTAACGGTGAACACCAGCACAGTGAAGACGAGAGTCCCGAAGGTCCAGTTCCCAAACATCTGCGAGGGGGAAGGGAGACAGAAGATGATTAGTGGCCACAACAATCGCACAACCTGCCGCGTGGATGAGCGAGCATCCGATATAGTTAACGGACGCCTTCGCATCCTGTCTGCAGACGTACAGGTAATATGTTAGAGTACCGTATTTTCCGGATTATAAGTCGCTCCGGAGTACTAGTCGCAGCAGCCATAAAATGCATAATAAAGAAGGAAAATACATATATAAGTCGCACTGGAGTATAAGTCGCATTTTTGGGGGAAATTTATTTGATAAAATCCAANNGGTATGTTAACATAACATATTAAGAGTTATTCAGATAACTATAGCATAAATAACATGCTAACACGTTTACCAAACCATCCGTGTCACTGCAAATCACTAAATCCAATGAAATCGTCGTCCTCGGTGTCACTTTCAAACAACTCCGCTAACGCAGGAGGTAGAAGATGCAGCGCTTCCTCTTCTACGTCGCCAATGTTTTATCAATTCAATTATCAACACAGGCCTAGAGCGCCCTCTTGCGGCTTAGTGTGAAAATAACATGTGACAGGATATAATAATGTGTTAATAATTTCACACATAAGTCGCACCCCCGGCGAAACTATGAAAAAACTGCGACTTATAGTCCGGAAAATACGGTACTCTCTGTGACTGTCCAAAAGAACATTTCAACTTCACTTCTCCACAACGGGATGTCAACACACTCATGAATGCTGAGCGGTGAAACTAAAAAACAATCGAACCCCAAAAGCTACTACTATAAATACAAAGAACAACACACACACACACGCAGAAGCACAAACACGTTAGACAGAAAAAAACACACAGATGTTGGATCTTAATCTAGTGTACGTACTAGTGTAACAAGTACTAATGTGGGGGATCATCTAAGGTTTCTAGCATGTCGGGGGAGTTGTTAGGATCAGGTTTCTGTGCAGGATTCAGGGCTTTACGGAGATTACGGGAATAATGGAGAACTAAGAAACTGCACATTCAAATGAAACGGCATGGATGAGGCGAAGTGAGAAGGGATGAAACCGGATGAAACCGGATGAAGCGGTCAAACTGAAATCTCGAACGGTACGACAGGAACTAAAAGAGCGTGAAAGACAGAGAGAGCTGACAGGGAGGGAGACAGGCTTACCATCTGTGTGTTGGTGGTCATAAGCTGGGGACAAAGAAGAAGAAGAGGAGGACGAGGAGAAGGAGGAGGAGGAGGAGGAGGAGGAGCAAAATAAAGAGAGAGGAAGCAGAGAGAGAGAGAGGAAGAGGGGGAAGAAAAGAGAAAAGAATCAGGACAAAAGGTAAAAATGAATTTCAACTTAAAAAACAGGACCAGAGGCCATTGAGAACTGTTGACATGATACAAATTAACGATACAGAGAAAGATGCTATTGCGTTGTCGGTATGAATGGAGATCCGATGTCGCTGACCTTTAGGGAAGCCCCAAAACAAAAACTGCACCGCTACAGATAACAAAAAGAAAACACAACAGCCAAGTCATCACATAACACTTGACTCCTCTTTCATGAGAATCCAATGGAGATGGATGAATGTATCTATCCGTCTTTAGTTCCCCTCAACACATCCAACATCCCGCAAAACTATCTGCTCCCACTGGTTCCAGAGAAGCACAGCGTCTACAGGCACCGGGACCAGAGGCTCACCTGGCCATTGCTGGTGAAGGTGGTGTTGTCAAACAGGAAGTAGGCACCAAAGAAGAAGATAACAGCGTCAAACACGCCCAGGCACGTCCAGTAGAGGAAGACGGGCCAGCGCAGGAGGGAGTTCTTTGCTATGTCCCTGAGAATGAGTGGTAGAGAAGAAAAAAAACATGAAACTTCAAATCAAATATTTCACTCCGCCAACATTTTCTTACGACCTCACCTGTACAAGGAGGGCTCCCTTTTGAGGGTCTCCGTGGTGACGTGCTGCTCCACCAGGCTGTAGAGGAGGATTGGGAGCGAGGTGAAGCTGATGTTGTACAGAGTCAAGTAGGCGGTGTCGTACAGCGGCTGCAACGAGACAAACACGACAAAAGAACAAAGTGTCAAACACCCAAAACTGAGAAGAGGCCATCGTGAAATTTAAAGCCATATTTTTGTTGTTTTTTTGGCCACTTGGGGGCAGCAGCAGGATAAAAGGACACAACATCTGAAACGTTGCAAAGATACAAACAAAAGAAATAATCAGGATTAAAGTGAAGGATGTAAATAAAAACCAAAACCATGATCTAAAAAAAAATTTAAAAATGTCATATAATACATTTACACATAATCCTCTGATTCGTTGCTGACATGAAGATATTCATAAATAAATCTTGTGTAGATGCTTACTCCAGCCACGTACCTGTTGGGAGAACCCACAGAAGAACTGATAAAGGAACTGTGGAAAGATGAAGCACACATTCTGGAAAAAAAAAAGAAAAAACAACAAGTGGAGACGCTTGTGAGGAGATTTGAAGAATCTAAAAATGCTACTTTGTACACATTTCTGTTTCTGCAGAGATTATGGTATGAGCTCAGTGAGTGGGCCGAGAGCGCTGGTCTGCCAAGAGGGAAAAATGAATGGCTTGGCAGGGCAGTGTAGCCGCCCACGCTGATCATCAGGCCCATGAATCCCGGAGAAAATGCTGCACCGGGGATTCATGAATCCGGTAATCTGTCAGAGTAGCTGCAGAATCTGGTTCTTTGTAGCTGGGCCGTTTCACCGGGAATTACGACAAATCGATTCAAATGTGTGAGTACACAAAGCGTGTGTCCGGTACCTTGTAGAAGAAGTACTGAACGAGCTCGGCGATGCGGATGTAGTAGTAGTGACCGTGGACCAGTAACATCTTTTTGAGGTGTTTAAACTTGGGGATGGCGTAGTCGCTGTTCCTCGCCGCCTGTCGGCCTTCTTTTCCCATGATGCCTGAGGGAAGAAAAGAGGCGTGGTAAAGTGTACTGTGATACGGGATACGCAAAAGCCAGATAAGAGACAATGCTACATGTTTAAATCCAACTTTGTTACATACTTTTATTGCCTTAATCGGCACATCTTTTTTTATTTTAGGTTACTTTAACAGCACATTAATTACCGTATTTTCCGGACTATAAGTCGCAGTTTTTTTCATAGTTTGGCCGGGGGTGCGACTTACACTACAGTGCGACTTATGTGTGAAATTATTAACACATTATTATATCCTGTCACATGTTATTTTCACACTAAACCGCAAGAGGGCGCTCTAGGCCTGTGTTGATAATTGAATTGATTCCAGTGCGACTTATATATGTATTTTCCTTCTTTATTATGCATTTTATGGCTGGTGTGACTTGTACTCCGGAGCGACTTATAATCCGGAAAATACGGTATTTATATTACTTTAGTTTCAAGTCAAGAATAAACAAAAATATTGCCCCATGCAGTTTGATTAGAAAATGCTTTAAACTCAACTTTAACAGTGTCTCTCATTTATTAGCTGATGATGGAACAAACTAGCTTCTAATTAGTGTGGTGAAATGAGCTCACCAATGCCCACGTGTGCTTCCAGGATCATGCTGACATCGTTGGCTCCATCGCCAATGGCGAGGGTTATGGGATGCTCCTTGGAAGCTTTGATCAGCTTCACAATCTGCACAAACGAGACGAGAACATTTCCAACACTATCCGCTGTTTGTTTGTTCATTAAGTGTCGGGTGGATATTTGCGAAAGGAAGAGCAGCGGTGTCAACCTGTGCTTTCTGCAGCGGTGCCATGCGGCAGCAGAGCACGGCGCTACAGTTGCGACAGATCTCCAGGAAGATCTCTCTGTAGTTGCCGTGGCCGGCGCCCTCCTGGTTGGGTTTCAGCACCGCCGACAGCGTGGCCCCGTCGATGATCAGCCCAAAGTCGAGGCAGTCTACAGACAGCCTGAAATATCAGAGACCGACCATAACGGGTGGTTATGAGCAGGGAATCGCCATCAGGTTGCAGATTCACGCATGAACCGCCGCCTACCCTGACATGGAGCGCTGTCTGAGGACCGTCCTGTTCAGTTCAAACAGCACATCGTGCAGACTCTGCTCCTCCGTGCGCTTCTTGGTCAGCTCCAGGATCTGCGTGCTGCGGCGGAACAGTTTACTGGCGTAGCAGGTCGCCGCCGCCGTCTCCATCTTGTCCCCCGTCAGGACCCAAACCTTCATCCCGGCCTTGTGCAGGGACTCGATGGTATCTGCTGCTTTCTCCTGGAGCCTGCACATCAATAAGTGAGTCAGAGCTTCGGCCTCCAGTCGGGTCGGTCAAAGAGTCGATCAATTACCAGCTGGTGACAACTTATCAATGCATGATCACCACTTTCCCTGCTCATCACCAGTTTATCAGTTGGGAAGACAAACTGTCGATCGGTCAGGATCAATACTGAAGTCTATTTTGTTTTATCATATTGTAGTGAAGAATCACAGAATCACCACCTGTCCTCCACTGCTGTAGCACCCAAAAGCACAAAGTCCCTCTCGATGATGTCATAGGCCTGCGCCAGCCTCTGCTCCCTGTCCTGCAGGGCCAGCTTGGCCTCGGTCAGGTGATGACACGCCTCCTCGTACTCTGACTCAGACAGCCTTCGATAGGCCACACACAGAGTCCGCAGCCCCTCCTGGTGTAACAGTGACAAAGACGACGTGAGACGTCGCCTGGCGTCATGTGATCACAGCGTCATGTGATCATGTATTTAAAGTTATGGCAGTGCAACAACATGATGGGTCAATCAAACCTCTCGATTATTTTATATTTAATTATGGTAGACACCTAAAAGATTCATTAACTTTATATATGACTTTATCATATGTTTATAGATAGATAGATAGACAGACAGACAGACAGACAGATAGATATAGATAGATATATATATGAATACTGGTCAGACTCTTACTACAGCGTTCTGCTCCACCCTGGCCTTCACTTGTTCCACCTTCCCAGACACCACCCGTGGAAAAATTGACGAGTCTGCGCCTTTACAGAAGAGCAGGTATTCACCTGCACAAACAAATAACATTAAAAGCATTTTTAAAAAAACAAAAACAAATTACAAGACCATTCCAGAGTCTGATCATGGTTTGATACCTGTGTCAAGCTACACCTCACCTGAGCTCGACCTGACGATGACGCTCATTCTCCTCCTGACAGAGTCGAAGTTCAGCACATGCAGCAGCTTAAACCTGCGGAGGAGACGGCAAACTGACACAATGAAGATCTCAGAAGCTCAGTGTGGTCGAAGCATCAGTCACACACACACACACACACACACACACACCCACTTCCTCTAAGTAACCCACTATTGACAGGCCGCTGCAGGGAGTGATGGAGAGAAAGGCTGCTATGTGAACACGTCTTATGGATCAAAACATTAGACGCTATCCATAAAACCACTCGCTAATGGAATCTTGCTGCTTTTCAATCAGTAGGAGCGTTTTTTGATCCGATTCCGGGTCGAGGGATAAAGACGGAGGATGTTGTACCTTATTCAGACCGCTCAGCTCTATGAGGCAAATTCTTCTCTATGATGGCTACATAAATAAAATCAAGACTTGATTTGATTGGACCGTTTCTGAAAACAACTCTTCTGCGGTTGTTTTTTTTTTTTTTTGCTAACCTCTGTGGAACATGAAACACAACCCCTGCAGGCGGCTGATGCATAACCCCCATCTCCTGTGGTGTCAACCACAATGGACGCCAGGGGAACCAACCTTTCAATCTCATCGTCTTTGTTCAGGATCTCCATGTAGTTGTCTCGCAGCCTCAGATAGGTGTAGCCCAACCTGGCAACGAGAGCGACAGAGCAGGGGAATCATTAACGTCCGATTCTCATACTGTACTACCACAATCTCATTAGTGTGCCGCTGAAAAGAGATACGCAAAATCAATACATGATGGGGAATGTTAAACGCTAAAAACAATTAGGGCCATGAGAAACATCATGTTAATTTAGGGCGACAGATTAATTAGGCCGATTGCGTGTTTTAATGTGTTCACCTCTTCATTCCCTCCACCAGCGCCACCTCGTCCGGCGAGGACGAGATGTAGAAGGAAGTGGGCCGGCCCTGGTGGATGCCTCTCTTGATGCCGTCCACCGTCTCCTCCTCCTTCACCTGCACCGTGTGGCACAAACAAAGCGCCCGGAAAAAAAGATCCTCGTGCTCCTGCGGACGAGCAAACATGCCGGTTATTTGCCATTTTCTATTAGGAGCTATAGTTGCGGTTCCGTCTGAACTACACTTCCCAGAAAACATAGCAGCAAAGCAGCATATTTATAAAAATCTTTATAAATACATAAAAATCTGGTCAAGTTTTTTAGCCCATTACATTTTTGGCAACATCCTCAGTCTGCTCATGCTGACTACACAACTTTTCTTATATTAAACCTTAACAAGTCACTGTTGCTGCTGCATAAATGCTGGTGTCGTTACTTTTCTATGTATAAACTGACTTTCCCTCCCCCGACATAACACACGTTACAGAGAAAATGAAGTTTCCATGTATTGGATATGGCGGCATTTGTAAAGTAAAACAAACATTACTGACAGATACTTTGTTTTTAATTCAGGATGGATTTTTGCACACACACACACACACACACACACACTTACTCTCCTGTATCCTCCAGGTGAAGAATCAATCATGTCTATGCTGGAAGCAGCGCTGAGGATTTGGCCGTTACAGATGGCGTGCGGGATGTAGACGTTCCCATCAACGCAGCATTCAATAAACTCCATGTTGTTCTCAGTCAGAGTTCCAGTCTTGTCAGTGAAGACGTACTCCACCTGTGATGGAGGACAGGAAGCGCGAGTGCTCGTCTGCAGAGAGTTTGCATTGCGTTAACATATTGCAAATGTCTGTTTGTGCACGCGTTGACAAACCTGTCCCAGCTCTTCGTTCAGGTCCGAGGTGTTGACCTGAGCTCCCTCTCCCAGCTCGTCGTCAAACATCTCCTCATCCCAGGAGATGAAATAGGAGCCGAGGAATTTCTGCATCTCCACCGTCACATACATTGACACTGGGATGATGTAATTAAACAACACCATGAAAGCCAGGAAGTCCGTGAACGCTCGGATCACCTGGCGTTTGAGACGAAGAGAAACAACAGCTGTGAGGTTTTAATCTAATAAAAATTGGGGTGTCAGCAGATTTAAAGTCAAAGCGGGTGGACGGACCACGTGTCTCTGGCGCTCGTTGTCGGTCCTGTGGTTGTACCAGGGCTCATCTCTGTCCGGAGACCACTGCCAGGCGTATTTCAAAACGGTGTTGATCACTGCCTTACTGATGAGGATGCAGAGATACACAATCAGAAAGGCGTTCATCGACCTGCAGAGAGACAGCCGGGAAGCAAGACTTCATCATCACCGTCCTGCACAAACACCAAAGCTAGGTCTGGACATGAATCATACTTTTCTACTGCGGAGCGCTTTTGAGATTTCGACTGGTAATTGAGCGCCATCTTGGTCTCCATGCCCGTGTAGACTGCCACGGCTGAGGAGAGAGGAGAAACACTGAGTTACCGAAACGACAAACAGCCGCACTATTAACCGTTATTAACCGTTCCATCCGATTGTCGATACCGTAAATGTGTTGTGTGTTCTTCAGCGTGGCTCCTCGCAGGAGCAAGTTCTCAGCTCCAAGTGGTCTGCAAGAATCCAACAGAAACATACGCTGTCTTTATTTATGTCTTTATTTTAAAAATATACTGTATATATATATATATATATATATATATATATATATAAATTAGAAAAAGTCCTCACCTGGCCACAGGCTCTTCTTTGTCCCTGTAAATATTGATGCGTCCCACAAATCTGGAAAAAGGTCAGGGCAAAAACAAATCAGGACGTGTACATAGAAATGAGCTCAAATGAGGTCCTATCGGGCAGAAGATGCATCGGCGTGTGTGTTTGTGTGTGTATGTGTGTGTGTGTGTGTGTGTGTGTGTCAGACCCACTTGTAGAGGTCAGGCTGCGGTTGTTCACATTCAATTGTGGCATGTAGCGAATCCACCTCCTGCTCCGTCCTAAAGGCCATGGTATCTGGTACAGCATAATAGGTCTGAGACACACGGGGGGAGAGAAGAAGACAACAGAGGGAAAATGTCACCCACAGCCTCTAATGAGAGCAGGCTTCATTTAATTCCTCGTCCTGGCTTCCACCAGGAGAGCTGAGGAGGTGAGCTGTCATGGCGAGCGCTCTCCGGGTCGGTGGAGAACGGCATGCTGGGAAGGTGGGCACAGCAGGAGGTGACCCTGAGGCCGTATATGAGGAGGGGGATGGAGAAGACTATGTTTAGGGTTGTGTGTGTGTGTGTATGTGTTCAGCCATGCATGTGGTTCTGTGAGTGACATCAGTGAACATCAGGGAAGTGAATATGCGAACTGCAGTGTGCGACGGTCGGTCACCGGCGTCTTTGTGCGTTTGTGAGTCTGATTCCACGTCAGTCCACAACTAAGGCTCATTTTCATGTGACTTAATCCTCAAATTATTGTTGATATTAATCAATTTAGATTTTTTGGATTAATAGGATGTAAAAAAAAATTAAAGTCAAAGGATGAAAATGCGTCACTGGTCTTGGTACCTTGTGACTCGACTCCCCGTCCAGACTGGCGGTGGTGACGTAGCAGGTCCCATCATGACGGCAGGAGGAAAGCAGGATGAGGTCACAGGGGAACGTCTCGTCCTCCCTCACCATGACGATGTCGCCCACCTGACACGAGACGCGTGTGTAATGAAAGACAGGTATTTCTGACAAAAAGTTCAGGTGAACACTTTGAGTCAAACACAGAGAGACATCTCATTTCTGTCCAGATTAAGAAGTTGCATAACAGATTATGCCAGCGGAGAAGCTTAAGCTCTGATAAATCCCATCTCCACGGTAACCATACACATAACACACACTTTTGCATGATTAATATATTCATCATTATTCCTGCTCCCACTTCGCACACTAATCCTCTCTGTTTGATCTGTGGAATTAAAAAAAAAAGGGATGGAGATGGAGGGAAAGGCAGAGGAAGAAAGGACGGTGTTAGAGAAAGATGGGGACAATGATTATGTGAAATGTGAATTTAAAATTACAGCAATGATGAGTTAAATTTAGCTCAATCTATAACGGCGTAACCTTTAACGCCATGTGGTTCTATCGAAGCCTCTGTCTGACAGGGCGTTCAACATCTGCCGCTCTCTCTCTCTCTCTGCCCGCACCCCCCCCACCCCCTCCACCCACACACACACACACAGAGAGCAGCAGACGCAGCAGAAATCACACGTGCCTGCACCTATTACACACCCTCCTGACACAACGGTGAAACAGGAGTGAAATTATACCCTGCATCTACATAGGAGGCGCTGAGCCAGACTCTGCCACCTCTGGGTTTAATCCACGACTGGGATGAGATCCTGCAGAGCAAAGTTCTGGCTTTTCAACACAAATCTCATGCATCTGCTTCCATTACTGTGAATAATGTAAATAAAACTGCCTTCAATCAAATAAAGTATTTCTAATTCCCACCGCTGTGGTCGTTTGTTATTGTCACTTTCTTATTGGTTAATATTTAGAATAAATACTGGGATGAGGTAAATGATGAAAACACAATTTTGCTGCAACAAGTTTTTAGCCCTCAAAGTATTCCTCTGTATTATTGCTTCAAATAATCAAATCTATTATTATGCATGATGTGCGCAGGTTCTTTCATTGTAGCAGAAGTACATGCACCTATGACAGTGAAGGATGAAGGATTATAAGGCGTAGCCAGGAAATAGACTGAGCCACAGTACCACACAGTGATCGGCTGTTGCATCAGAATGACATAAAGGGATGATGCCAGCAATATGCAAACTGGTGAAACACATCATCACACAGCCACTGCTCCTCTACTACAGATCCACGGTAAGTAGATGGTGGGAAGTACAAGAGAGCGAGAGAGGAAGGATGGAGAGAGAGAGAGAGCGACGGATGTGGAGAAAGCCATGTTGCGGCCTCAGCTGATGCGCGGCTGTAACGAGGCCGCTCTTACCCGCAGCCTGTGACTCTGCGTCCTCACCACCCTCCCCTGCTGCACCACGTCCACCGGACACTCGTTTATGGAGCAGTCAGCTTTGTGCCTGAGCCAGTCCTCATAGCCCTGAGAGACACGCAGGCGGGACACGGAGACAATGAGAGAGCAAGAGAAAGAGAGAGAGACAGAGAGACAGTGTGTTTGTTTGCAGCGTAGAAACAGAGAACATAGATTACTGTGTGCAGGGAATCAGGGTCAGAGCAAAGTGTGAGGTTGTGAAAGTCACACACTGTAATTAATTAGCATCGTGCTCCCTCAGTTTAGTGACCTCGTTCCCGGATTTCTAGCCAACGCGTCATGTTTGAGATTTATGTCCCAGGAAAACTCGGCAGAGCAGCTTCATCTATCTCCGATAGGACCCGATCTCTCCGGAGCAGTGCAGGCCAGGGAGAGGATGCGTCTCCCAGGGGCGCGGGATACTCGGCTGGAGTGATTAACAGAGGCGACCATTCATTATCGTGTTTCTCACATCGCCAGACACATTCAATGGCGCGAGCCAGGAATGCATGTGTACAGATAATAGAGCTGGAGCGGCTGGTGTATGTGTGTGTATTGGAGGGCTGGGAGTTTGAGTTTGAGGTTTGAGAGCGGGCGGAATTTCTTGGGAATGTGTGCATGTGTGTGTGTGTGTGTGTGTGTGTCCTACCTGTTTTATGGCGGTGACGGTGATAACAAAGAAGAGAGGCAGGCCGCTGGTGACTGGGCTGGTAGGTGTGTCGATGAGAAGCTGCAGGAGAGAGGAGCGGCGAGGTGGTGGGGGTGGGGTCGGGGTGGGGGGGTTGGATGTGGGGGAGAGAAAGGAGAGGATGCCATGTTATGCAATGTTGAGTAAGGAAGTGCAGCAGGCAAATGCTTCTTAATAAGGAATTAAGCACCGGTCTTAAAACTTCAAGTATCAAAGTAATCAAATCTCGTTTTGTTGTTGTGTTTTCTTACAGCAGAGCAACACAACTTTCCAATGGACAGATGGAAAGAAAGAGTACAAACACCTGTGCAGTATTTCACATGCAACTGATAAAACAAATGTTACACACACACACACACTGAAAGCACACAGGGCTGTGGTCAGCTGATGTATGCGTCCTCCTCGGTGATGACTTTGTCCTTGTGCCATAACTCAGAACTCGGCGTCAGTGGTGATGATACAGACGGAGAGACACTGAGCAGTGAACGTTATCCACGTGTTGATTTATGTTCGTACTCCCAGTGAATGTCACCTCCAACACTGGTGCGCGGTTTAACTATTAATCCTGGAAAACCGCTCAGGAAATCAGGGAATAACAGGCAAGTTAATCAACTGCAGCTCACCTGGACCAGGAAGATGACCAGGAAGTAGAAGTTAGCGATTCTTCTGAACTGCTCAAACAGGTTCTTGGGGATGAAGCTCCAGAAGGTGTACTGTGGGTCAAAGCGATGGCAGATCATAACAGTGGCTTTTTACGGAGACGAATGGCGATGCACGCGTGTGTGTGACACGAGACACGCTGAACGTGGCGTCCTCAAGGACGTGGCCACAACAGGGATTACATGGTTGTCTGAGCAGGAAATGCAGCAAACAAACAGTGTTATGGCAGCGACTGAGAAAACTTCAAGTATCAAAGTAATCAAATCTTGTTTTGTTGTTTGTTGTTTTCTTACAGCAGAGCAACACATCTTTCCAATGGACAGATGGAAAGAAAGAGTACAAACACCTGTGCAGTATTTCACATGCAACTGATAAAACAAATGTTACACACACACACACACTGAAACCACACAGGGCTGTGGTCAGCTGATGTATGCGTCCTCCTCGGTGATGACTTTGTCCTTGTGCTATAACTCAGAACTCGGCGTCAGTGGTGATGATATAGACGGAGAGACACTGAGCAGTGAACGTTATCCACGTGTTGATTTATGTTCGTACTCCCAGTGAATGTCACCTCCAACACTGGTGCAGGGTTTAACTATTAATCCTGGAAAACCGCTCAGGAAATCAGGGAATAACAGGCAAGTTAATCAACTGCAGCTCACCTGGACCAGGAAGATGACCAGGAAGTAGAAGTTAGCGATTCTTCTGAACTGCTCAAACAGGTTCTTGGGGATGAAGCTCCAGAAGGTGTACTGTGGGTCAAAGCGATGGCAGATCATAACAGTGGCTTTTTACGGAGACGAATGGCGATGCACGCGTGTGTGTGACACGAGGCACGCTGAACGTGGCGTCCTTAAGGACGTGGCCACAACAGGGATTACATGGTTGTCTGAGCAGGAAATGCAGCAAACAAACAGTGTTATGGCAGCGACTGAGAGGCTGTAACTCACTCACCTTGGAGGAGACAATGCGGTTGTCAGGGTAACGCTGAGGGATGTAGGCCTCAGCTCCCGGAGGGGGCTCTTTATGTCCAATGTACACTGTCCGACTGTCCACCCAGTTCTCCTCCCCCACACACTGACAGAGACAGAGACAGAGACAGAGACAATACATGAACGTTCTGACGCAGACAGGAATTAGCCTTAACATGAACCTCAAACACTCCCATTTCTCATTAATACAACTCAATAGAAAATATGAATTAAACGCTATCACTGATTAATTATCTATTTTCATCAAATGATGTTAATTTCCAGATTAAACACCGGGATCTTAACGGAGACTGTGTCACATGACCACACTCGTTTATTCTGACAAACTTGGGCCGCCTGAGGGATGAGTGCATGTTTGCTGAGCGGGCGTGCCGGTGTGGATTCTGTCATTGGTGGTTTCGGTTCTTCCAGCAGGGCCCCCATCTGCACTCTGTTTAATTCTCTTCATCCACTGTCTTCATACAAAATAACAAACGCATACTGCAGGGTGTGCATGAACTCCTCAACTCTTCATCTGTATTACAATTAAAGTAGCTCCTCGGGCGCCGGCAAGGAGCATTGTGGGAGTTTAAGCGCGGCACGTGTTATTCCGAGGTGTCCTTCATGAACCAGTACTGCGGGAAGAGAGCAAAAACAATCAGGACACCGCGACAATGAGCTGCTTGTTTCTGTGTGTGTGCAGTGTGAGCTGTGTGTGTGCAGTGTGAGCTCTGAGTGTGCAGTGTGAGCTGTGTGTGTGCAGTGTGTGTTCTGAGTGTGCAGTGTGAGCTCTGAGTGTGCAGTGTGAGCTCTGAGTGTGCAGTGTGAGCGTGGCTCCTGGCAAAGCAGCCGGAAGGACACAGCTCGGAGGACACGTGTTGACCATTAGCAGGAAATCCCGCCCCGCTGCTTTGAAAGTCCTTAACGTTTTGGCAGAGGTGAAGTTCATCACTGCCAACGACCAACAAACTTTTAATGTGTTCAGAGCCCACGTGATGGAAACTTAAACACGCCAGCCGCCGTTACATGTCTGCATTAGAGTGTAGGTTTGGAAACGGGGTCAAGCGAAGGCCGGCGTAACGCTACCTGGCAAAACTCGCCACGAGAGAAGGAAACAGCAAATCGCAACAGACTCCCATCTCTAAAATTATCCGCCGCCATCAACAGGCATTTAAAAAGTGGGACGAAAATAGACGCAGGGCGCACAGCCTCAGATGACTGCGAAACATCAGGAGAGGAAAGGGAGAGAGGGGAGAAGCAGATTAAAGGGATACAAGAATGACGTGAACAAACATTCACATGTTGACCTTCCTAAATCAGCAATTCCCAGATTCCATAGTCATACACCCATCATAACTACACGGCAACATAGAGAGAGAGAGAGAGAGAGAGAGAGAGAGAGAGAGAGAGAGAGAGAGATTGCATTGTGGATTTGCAGTAATCTGATCATTAATCCTCACTGATCCGTATCAACTGAAAGCCCACTGTTCCCTTTTCATCCGGCTGCTCCATCAGGCAGAGAGCCTGGCTGGTTGGGCGCAGGACACCAAGGGGGCGCTGTCTTTATTAACATCACGCATCATCACTCGTTTGTGCGGGGGACGCTAATAAGTGTTTAGTAGTTTTCCTTGGAGGAATGTTGAAATGCTCCTTTAATTTTGCTTTCATGACGCATGACGTCACAGCCACCTTGTACTGGAGCAATCTTATAGCCACGGGACTGTTTATAATATTTGTGCTAATGTGGATTATTGGTTGGAATAGAGATTGGACAGAATAGAGGCTACGAGCGGTGTCGGCCATATTGTGTATTTCTAGTCCACCGTAATGCCCTTACATTTGTCGAAGCACCGCTCCATAGGCTTTTAAAGCACTACAGACATGGAAATCTTAATAGAGGAAACGTGACCCTTGACCCCTGCAGCGCTGGGACCCATCCATGGTGTCTGCGTGATGTGGGTCCTCTCTACCGCAGAGGTGCAATAAAAGGACGGATCATAAACTGACCTGATTAAATGGTCGTGTCTCATCTCTCCGCCGCCGTGGCGCGCGGGGGGGCAGAAGTGGGGGGGGGGTGGAGGGGGAGGGGCAGAAGGGGAATAAACTCACACAGCAAACTCCTCAGACTGAGCCTTGCATTAATGAACCTCTCATGTTTGCTTCAACCCAACAATCTAGTTTTTAATTAAAACGTCCCGCAGCGAACTGTGACTTAAACACTCGTATAGAAAATAATCATATTCCTATTACACACAAACCAGCTGCTGAACTCGTGAATGGCTGCTGCAGCCCCGTCCTGTTTGTGTAACGAGCCGTTTCAGCGATCTCAGGGTGGAAATGTTTGAATATTATAAACGAGGGAAGTAGGAAGGTGAATCCTCCCGGTGGGAATAAGAGGCAGGAATATGACAGGAAAACACGAGAAGAGAAACAACTTGTTAGCAGAAGCTGTGACGTCTGTCGATACGGGAGATAAAAGGAGCCTGGAGGCTACCTGCTCAACATGCACTGCACTGCTCCTCATTAGCCATTAATCACCATGGCGACGCAGTATGCTGGCAGCCACACCACATCTGCAAGTTCATAATAACACAAAGAAGCAGCTTCGCACAGGGGGCTTCATTATGCACACGGCCAACGTTTTGCATTTCATGCTAGGTTTTTGTGTTGTGACACTGGATCTGATGAGATGTCATGTGACCTTAAGGAGGACGTGAAGATCCTGATTCACTTAAACGAGGACTTGTTTGACTACTGTCAGAGGGGAACTCGGTTTTAATATCAAAAACAGAAATGAAGGAGCAAATCATGAAATCTAAATAAGAACATTCGATTCTTGATGATGGAAATATGTGAATCTGGAAAACAACCGATGGATAAAGATGAGATTAATGAGATAAACGAGTATTCTGCTGTTGCCCCACCTTCCTCTCCCACTCCACTCTTACATAAGTCTTTAATCCAGCTGTGCTACTTCTCATCTCCGCTCCCCCTCTGTCCTCCCACGTGTATCTGCCCCCCCCGCTCGCGTTTAGTCGCCGTTTAACACCGACAACATGCAAACACGGGCTTGAAACCACGCCGTCTAATAAAACCCATGACTCCGGGGGCCCCGCTGCGGGCACGGGTACGAGGCGGCTCGCAATGCACGGCTGTTTACTCTGACATATACACGCAGGCCGGGGGGGGCAAAGCTCAACGCAAACACAAATCCTGTGTGTGTTTGTCACCTACAGCCTCTGAGTCTCTGCCAGGGCCCCGTCTCCGAGGGGGGGGGGGGCAGGGGACAGAAATAGCCTGCCCTTAATGTGGTAAACAGTGATCCGGCCGGCTGCGTTCAGCCAGTGACTGAAAGAAAAGCCCTAAAGCCCCGCAGCACTCCCTGCGGTACTCCTGGACCTGACAGCACCATGTGGGAGACATCACTGGTCTTTATCTTTTATCTGCTGAGGCTGAGACGTCTCTGAAAGAATAACTGATATATGTCCACAGAGAAGATGCGGGGGGGGGCATTATTATGACCATTAGACTATTATTATGACAAGACGACGAAAGGGCACAGGAGAGACGGAAGTGGAGACAGTGGATACACACACACACACACACACACACACACACACACACACACACACACACAAACAGGAGGTCATTTTACAGTTAAATCTCATTATAAATAAAATCTCCTCCTCTCTGCCATGTCCCGGCCCCAGATCTGCTGACACACCAGAACACGCACACACCCGCACACATAAACACACACACACACTCCTTTTATACTGTATAAGGGCTCAACTATTCTTTTATGTAGGCAGAGAATTTAAAACAAAGAAAAACAAAACAGTTGAACGGCTTTATCTTATGACACAACCACATGTGCTATTTAAACTTCATGCACTGCTAAATACCATGACAGCATTTTTTTTATCTGGACAAAAGTATTTATTGACGTGGAAAAGCTGAATTCGCCAGCACATTTTTCCTGACTCAGCCTCTGTTAGTAGTTAACGTCACGGGACAAATGAAAGGTTACAATCGTTGAAGGTGTCGATCTAGTAAAATGCTAAATGATTCTTCAAACGGCGGTCTGCAACAAAAAGTTCTTGATATTATAAAGTTTCCAAGTTGTGCAGATTGTGTTTGGTTTTTTTTTTAAGCCAAGCCAAACTCAACGCAAACAAGGCAGAGCCAAGAAACACAAACGTCACACACAAGAACACATCAAGGACAAGCCACAGGTCAATGACACAGGGTGGACATCTGAACGGCTCATAAACCTGCAGAGTGAAGTGAACTAAATCAGGTGTACATTCTTACTCTTTTCTTTACTTTAAAAAAATTAAAAATAAAAAAAAGATATGAGGCGTGGAGACATTTGGGCATTGACCTTGAGGGGAGTTTCGATGTCACCTGGCGTGATGTAATGTTTGTTCTTCCACATAGTCTCATTAGGCGAGCTCATATTCATAACAGCAAGATTAACAGGATGTGACACGCCAAGGAACAGCGACTCTGCCACGCCATTCATCAACCATCCGCCCAAATCCCAATCAATACGTGGATAATTGATTTGGATGATTAATTAACTGTCTGCTTCATAATGCGGCAGAGTGCTGAGTCCCTCCTCCTCCTCTCCGCCTCCATGCTGGATCTGATTGCCCGTGATGTTAGCCCTGGTGGAGCATCCGTCATGTTCTCCACACGCTGTACATGCCCACCACACACACACACACACACACACACAAACAGCTAGTTACCTTCACAGCACCTGAGCCTGTGGTTGGGGTCAGGTGAGGAGGTCACAGGCTGTACAGAATATGGCAGGTGTCTCCAGTCTGATGAGCAGCACCGTACCTGTCAGAGCTGGTTCCTATTAAAACAACTTTTTTTTGTTGTTTTGTTTTTTTGTATGTTGTCTAATTCAGCCCTGACCACAGATCCAGCTGCTTCCTGTCCGAGGCTGCTGATGGCGGCGGCCTGGTCAGACCAGACGCACCACTAACAGAGTTACACCTCACCACCATCCGCTTTGTTATGATGCAAATACTACTTCCTGTTAGACATAACAACAACTTCCTGTTAGACAGAAGCAGTGCAGCCACTGTGCAGAGGGGTCTGTGCCAGGCCTCTGTGCAGACCACCCTGCACGCTGAAGCCCCCCCCCCCCCCCCCCCACTGTATCTGTGGCCACTGGCACGTTTCCCCCATCAGCAGCACACACACACACACACACACACACACACACACACACACACACACACAGAGTAAGTCTGTGCGTAAAAGTGTCAGTCACTGCAGATGGATGAAACAACAACATGGTGCCAAACAAACAGCTGAAACAGGCATCACATATACAGACAGAGCTACAGCTGTGACGGTGCTGACAGGCGGAGGAGGGGGGGTGAGGGGGGTAAAGGGGGTGGGGGTCTTACGTATCTGCTGATGATATTCCGGAGCCGGCTGAAATCCATCCTTCACGCGGGGGCTGAGCTCTGCTCCTCGGGTCTTCGTGGTCGCTACCTGGTGTGGATCGTTCCGCCGGTTTCCATCGCTCATCACCGCCGGCGCCGGGTGTGTGATAGCGGGGCGCAGCTGTCTCCCAGGCGGCCGGGCTTCATGTCATCCCGGGAGCGGAGCCGAGCGGTTCCGGCGAGACGCGCTCACGCTGCCACTGTGAGGGTCTGTGCCAGGCCTCTGTGCAGACCACCCTGCACGCTGAAGCCCCCCCCCCCCCCCCACCACTGTCTCTCCCCCCCCCCCATCACTGTATCTGTGGCCACTGGCACGTTCCCCCCATCAGCAGCACACACACACACACACACACACACACACACACACACACACAGTAAGTCTGTGCGTAAAAGTGTCCGTCACTGCAGATGGATGAAACAACATGGTGCCAAACAAACAGCTGAAACAGGCATCACATATACAGACAGAGCTACAGCTGTGACGGTGCTGACAGGCGGAGGAGGGGGGGTGAGGGGGGTAAAGGGGGTGGGGGTCTTACGTATCTGCTGATGATATTCCGGAGCCGGCTGAAATCCATCCTTCACGCGGGGGCTGAGCTCTGCTCCTCGGGTCTTCGTGGTCGCTACCTGGTGTGGATCGTTCCGCCGGTTTCCATCGCTCATCACCGCCGGCGCCGGGTGTGTGATAGCGGGGCGCAGCTGTCTCCCAGGCGGCCGGGCTTCATGTCATCCCGGGAGCGGAGCCGAGCGGTTCCGGCGAGACGCGCTCACGCTGCCGGCCACATCTCAGGCAACCGTCCGCTGCGAGGATCCGCGTGGAGTCGCCGGTGATTCCTGCAGGAAACAGCGCGTGACCCGCTCCGAGCTGCGGCCGCGAGGCTACGCGTAAACGGCGACGCCAAGAGTCCACAGAGCCGTCAGATGACCACGCTGCGCATGCGCACCGGGGCTTTCTCCACGACACTGCGCGTGCGCGCGCGCGCGTGCGCGTGTTCCATTGCAAGTAACGCTCTGATTACAGAGTAACGACACCACTACTCGAATACATCAACATAATAATAATAATAATAATAATAATAATAATAATAATCACCACCATAATAAGAATAAGAATAAGAATAAGAATAAGAATAAGAATAAGAATAAGAATAAGAATAAGAATCACCACCATAATAATAATAATAATAATAATAATAATAATAATAATAATAATAAATTAATAAATAGATAAATAAACTGATTTTGTTTTACGTGAGGTGAAAATAATACTTATTTACATAATACATAAGTACATGTCTTCAACAGTACAGTATATAAGTATAGTACAGGTTATTATAAGTACAACCCCAGACATAATTATAAATTAACACAATTTAAAGTCTGAACAGTGTTTGTTACACAACAGCAAACTTGCTTCACTGCTGTCCCACTATGTAACAAACAAACCACAACTGCATTGATCATCAGGAGCGAATCTAAACTGATCCACTCTGCCATGTTGGGGTTTCTGTGGCAGCAGGGCGTCATGTCTGCCACAGCCATTTCATTTGCAGACTTATGACTTTCAATTAGCACAGACACTAATTAATAATGCATGGCAATACAGCACTTTCAGCTCTGACCCAGTAAAGCCTGCCTGATGCCTCTGTTTACCTCCCTCAAGACCCCGGAGCACTTAGTGTCTAATGATGAGGACGCCTCAGTGGACAGATTACAGTTACAACATGCTCCTTGTTTATGGCCTGTGACAAACCATACGCATGTTGTGTTTTATGTTTGTCGTCATGTCGTGAAGTTGTGCTCTTGTCCCCGTTTGTGCCCGTCTGTCCCACATTAAAACACAATGGCAGATATAAATATCAGAGCAGCATGAGACGGTGTTTCCTGTGATTATCACATAGGTGACTATGTGTCACCGCTGTTATATATGAGTGAGGGACTGGGTCATTGTTCGGCCATTGTTCCCTCTGTTCCCTCTGTGCATGCACACATTTTATTTTGATTTATATTTTTTAATCTCTATGTGGATACAGGAAACGTTGACTCATATTAAGCCCATGTATCAGGTGTAGAGTAACAGAATGTTGCGTTTCTGTATATGGTTGCAAGTGTTTATACTGAAAATACACATTGATGTAATAGTTTGTTATTTTATCTTGTGTTTATAATGCAGCCATCAAAGCCACACATATGTTAGGCTTTAATGGAGCTTTGTGTATTTCAGTCATTTCAATATTTTCTAATATTACTGGTTGAAGGTGCATTGTGAGCTTTGGCAGTAAATTTAGACTTTAATCACAGATCCACAGAGAATGTTGGGTATGCAGTAATCTCAGGTATTTGGTGCCATCTAGTGGCCGTTGCGCAGAAACACACCCGTTGCCTCTACGCAGCGATGCTAATATGTACCCCATGGGTCAGGGCACTCTGCTGGTGCTGATTCAGGCAATTTAGCAGCTAGTTAATTACTTTGATTAGTAGTAATTGGAGGACCATTCAGGCATAAGTTGTATGATGGGAGAACAAATTAATTAGGTGATAATTGGGCCTATGGTCTTTTGGTTACAGTTTATTAACCCATGAAACTTAAACAGCGTCAACATTTGCATTGGACTGATTTGTTGTCATCCGACTGAATGAGTTGTCGAGTGCGCTGGGTGTGTGAGTGATTGCTCGAGTGAGTCGGCCGGTGAATGAATTAATGAATGAATGAAAGAATGTGCAGCTTGTGTGGCTCATGCGTGACCTCCACCTCATGCATGACCTCCGCCTCATGTCAGAGGTCACGACATGTGTCAAATGCAGCTTGTGGGAGTGAGATTGTGTGAGTAAGCACTGCGTACGCCGCAGGACGCCAGCCGCTGGCTCTGAGCAAAGATAATAGGTGTGTTTGTGTCTCTGGCGGTGCTTGTGTGCGTCATTTGCTTTCTCTCTCCATGCCCAGTCTGGGTGCCAGGAGAGGGGCTTAAACCTGCGTCTGGAGATGGGAGCTGTGGAGATCCCAGGGAGCGGATGCTTGGCACCGTGAAATAGGATTTGGAAAGGACCAAAGCAATGAAGCGGGAGGGAGAAGAGCCACTGCCAAGTCCTCTCTGCGGATTTGGTGCCCCCCTCATCACCCCTTAAACATATTCAGTTTGTGCACACACACACACACACACACACAGAGACATGTGCAGATATGAGGTGGAGAAAGAGGGAGAGCGGAAAAGGGAGAGAGGGAATATGAAAGGAGAGAGGGGAGTGTAATGGGAGGAACAGTGTTTGAAGCAGTAACATAGTTCCGTCATGGAGACACTGACCTGAACACGTGTTTCCTCACTGTAACCAACTCATACAACTCCCTAATCCCACCCTGGCTTTAGCAGGTGCCTCCTGAATGAGTGTGTGTGTGTGTGTGTGTGTGTGTGTGTGTGTGTGTGTGCGCGTGTGACTATATCAGTCGTGACATGTGGGCTCGAATCCTGCACGGGCAGACTGTGGAGCATCTCCTATTAGTGACAGACAGAGGTTGACAAGAGGAGAGGAACAGGAGGCAGGCGGGGGCGGGGCGGGGTGGGGGGGGAGAAGAGGCGGGGCCTCTCACATGCCTGTCAAAAGGGGGTGATTGATTTTTCCGCCCCTGTTATCGAGACCAGCAGCCGCAAGGGCCCCAAATACTCCTGTCTGACACACACACACACACACACACACACACACACACACACACACACACACACACACGCTATCAGCAGCTCAATACGCACGCAGAAAATAAACCTATCAAGTATCATCTGCCTGTCTCTTTTTTCACACGGTGGCCACTAATATACTGCGTGATCAGCAGTGTGTGTTGTGTACTGAACAGCACAAGACAACAACGTCGCTAACGAACCCGGGCCCGGACTCACAAAGACAAGACAAGACAAACATGTTTTAAATGGAGACATTCCTGTTTCATCGCTCTGTGTATCTGAGCAGGTGCTGAACTTTGACCTTTATGAACGTTCGGATAAACGTTCAGATAAATATGCAGTAATTGTGTGTGTGTGTGTGTGGGTGTGTGTGCGTAGAGAGGTGGCAAAACAGTGGAGCCCCTGCATCTTTCTTTTCCTGCCCTCACCTCTCTTTCCTTTTCTTGACTCTTGTTCCTGCCCCCCTCTTGAACAATTTCCTCTTTTTTTTTTCTCCCCTATTTTCCACAAAGGCCTCGTGTAATTTTGCCATTACTCATATTATTGGTGGTGGCTGCAAACTGAGTCTTGGCGCCATTCCTCAGGGGTAATTGGAAACTGCAGGTGTGAGAGGGCACATTAGCATACTCAAGCCTTGCACAGCATACTGCTCCAGCGCTAATGGCAGCATGAAAAGTACATCTATCACACTAATGCAGAGGAGACGGATGTGTACTGTAGTTACACCACTGAGACCGCTCATAAAAATGTGATGCCCTGTGGAGTTAGAAAAGTGTGAAGAAAAGTGTGTCTGTGTATGTTTGTGTGTGGACCTGAGGCAGAAAGGAAGAGGAGGGCGAGACAAAGTGCAAATGAGCGTTGGATGGTGTTAATGTAAAGTGGAAAACAGTAAACCTGTATGTATACAACTGTATGGACAAACAAGCATGGCTGGATTTCAGGACAGATAGAGTCACAATAAATATGTCGTACTTATTATTATTATTATTATTATTATTATTATTATGCAGACATTTAGCTACAGGTATTTTCATCCGTGATCAAATTCAACCGGCAAAAAAAGAGACGTTGTTATAAATCTCTGTTTAGCTTCGACCACAATGAGCTTATATGCACCTGTGTTCAAAAAACGCAAGAAATGAAAGTGTGTTTGGGAAAACATGATGAAAATGGACCATTTAAATATAGAAGAAGGAGGAAAATAATTATGAAATGAACTTTGCCCTGTACGCTCCGCAGCGTCGGAAGAACTTTGCTTTGCAGAACATCTGTAGTCCACTGTGTTTTAGATTGGCTCTGCAAAACAGTGTTTTTGTGCTTTGAGCAGAGACATCTGCTTTGTTAAGTTGGTGTCATTAGCATCACTGCTAAAGGCCAACTGCTTGATAGCAAAAAAGAAAAAAAATAATCTATCGTTGGTCTCTGTGTTTACTCACAGGAGCAATAAAAAAAATAAAATAACGGGAAACCTAATGATCATTTATCCCACACAAAAAGTTGTGAGTTTAAGGAACAAACAACAGGAATATCAAAGCACTGCAGTAAAATTCAATTTGTCAGTAAAAAAAAAAAAAAAAAAAATCGGTATATGTGCCACCAGGAAATAGATATTTAAATCAGAGTGGATAATTTCCTCCTGAGAGGTGGAAATAATCACACATCTGATGTTCGTCGAGTGAAACCCACACAACTTTATATGTATTATTACCACATCTACACACACACACACATGCAGGCTCTTTCTTTGTCCTGTCTAAAGTCTGTATTTTTTTTTTCTCGCTACAGAAACAGCTTGTTAAACAATGACATCCACTGGCTCCCTGACCCCCTGCTGAGCTCGTTTCCCTGCAGTTAGGACTTTGCGGAAGCCGACCAGCCATCACCACACCTGTTCGGAAAGGCTGTAGTTACCTCACAGTGACAGCCTGGAGCCGCAGCTCACAATGCACCAGGCTGCATTTTGCATATAAATGGATGTATACAGGTCAGGGGCTAAAACGCCGCGCTGACAGAAAAAAAAAAACGATTCTCTCAGCAGAAAAGTGAAAATCAACTCAGAAGTGACACTTGTTTTGTTTTGTTGTGAACGTGAAACTCACCGTGACTCCTTATTAAAAATTAACGAGGGTTTGCACTGCTAATGACCAAACGAAAATCTAGAGTGTGTTTTATTAACTGCATCTTGTATAAAAATGTACAAATACTTTTATATACTCTATATATAACCTAAACACATCAGGTAGGAAGTAAATGGATTCCACTTGTATGTGAATACACAGTTTCTGTGTATTCACACATACAGCAGTGGCTTCTGGATTTGATTAGAAAGGCATGATATTTTCACCCTGGTGTTTACGCTGAGGCTCGGCGGCCGGCTGAGGTTTGTGTGATGATGGAGAGAGACAGAGCAGATGTAAATAAAAGGCAGAAGACGAGTGTCAGAGGAGGCCGCCGCTCGCTCTGCAGCTCCATTTGTCTGGGACGAGCCTGGAACGGTGGAAGCTGGACGCACGACGTGTGGTTTTCTTTAAGAAGGCGTCTGTGGCGAGTGTTAAATGTCCGTGTGGGCTTGTGCTGTCTTTGCTGGAGGTCAGGACGCTCGTGTGCTGACGGACTGTGAAGGATGATTATGGGATTAGCGGGGTCTCGGTTACCACTGTGAGATGATAATCACAGTGGCTGTCCTCTGATCTCTACAGGGGCAGCAGCGTCAATCAAACTGGGGACGCTCAGAGATGACGGGGGTTGTGAGGGTGCGGGGGGGGGGGGGGGGGGGGTTGGGAGGGGGAAAATAGGGGGGGGGGGGTTGGGGGGGGGGGGGGGGGGGGGCAGTGTTGTGAGTGTGAACATACAGTACATGTGTGTGTGATGCTTTTATCGGTCTTTGCGTTACGTTATTTTTTTTGTGTGAATGAGGAAAAACAAAAAGTTGGGTTTGTTTTGTTTTTTTTTCTTTCTTGACAGCAGATGAGTGAATTTATGTTTTATGGAAATCAAATATGGCCCCCTCCCACCCCTCCCTGCCTCCAGATGGTCCCTGTGGAGAGAGGGTGATTATCTGGCCCATCTCAGCCAGGGAACCTGAGAGTGTTGATGTTGGGTGGGCAGTGTGGTGCCACGCCAAGCCTCCTGTCCCCAGGAGCCTGAACATGATCCCCTTTACCTGCCCCCTGTCTCTGCTCCTCTTCCGCCCTCCTCCTCTCCACCACCGGCTAGACTTACTGCGACCCCCCCCACCCCACCCCCCCTCCTCCACCTCTCCCCTGTCTCCGCCCTGAGATAGACTTTCTTCCACCTGACAGGGCTCGGCCTGGATTACTGGGATACCTGGACAGGTAAGGCTACACATGAAGGTGTCAAGTGCATGTGTGTGAGGCCGAGCAGGAGAGAGGGGTAAAAAGAAAGGAAAGGAAAGGAAAGGAAAGAAAGAGAGGGTTTGGTTTATAACGCTTAGCAACCCGTCAGGAAGTAAACGGTCACAACGTAGTTGTTGTTGTTCCAAACGCCGCATGAGCGATGGCATGAATAAATAAGCAGGGGTCAGCAGCTCTGTTAATAAACTCGTCCCCGTTTTGATTTCCAATCTTCTCCCCCTCCCTCTCTCTCTCTCTCTCTCTTCATCGCTCTCGTCCCGCCTGCTAATTAGGCCGGGTTGGTTTTTAGTTTCCCTGCCATGTGTGATATGAGTTTATCAGGGCTGCGTGTCAGGCCGCGGGGGTCAGAGAACAGCGACGCCACAGGAGACGGAGGGAAACAGGCTTAAAGGAGATCGCGGCTCCGAACGTTTTCTGTTTTAAAGGCTCAGAGATGGAGTTAAACAGCGGGCAGGAATTTATTATATATGTTTTTTATTATATATATATATATATATGTATCACTTCTTTTCTTTTCTTCAAACATGCAACATAAAGCGCATTAAGTCAACAGTGGGTCAACGTCTCCCTGCTAGCATGATTGATTTGTATGTGGTATTATTGTCACTGATATCGCTACACATGTAAAGAAAGACACAACCTGAAACATATAAAAGTTTAACTAAACTTTAAGTGAATCAAAAACTCATTTCTGTTTCAGATATTCAGTGCACAACTATATGAAATGTCTTACATGCTTTTTTTTTTGAAGACCACAGAATCTAAATGTGGTTTTAACGTGCTCTCGCTTTTTATCTTACGTAGATTTCATAAACCAAAGAAGTAGAAAAAATAATCCAGTCCGGCTGTTACAGCTCTGAACTCATAATTGAATCAAACCTGATTCACTCATTCATCGTGTTCACGTGTGCACAA
>JAFBJQ010001393.1:62500-216575 GCA_016785345.1 Trinectes maculatus
TTTGACAATCTACTTAGACACAACACTCTGGTAAAATAATGCTGAATAACAAAAACAAGTTACGGGGTGTAACGGGAGAAAGCATCATGGGGGGGTTGAGTGGAAGAAATTTAGGGTTCTGACTGTTGCTGACATTTTTTTCAAAAAGTCTTTTTTTTCTGCAGCAAACAACTCGTGGTGTTCATCGTAATGACAGCCGTGCTAGCAGAGGAGACAAGGTCGTATCTGTAAATCACAGCCCCCTTTCAGTCATCCATGTCCACTGCTGAAAGAGACAGACATAGAGAGATGGACAGTGAGAGGATGCTGATTTGTGAGGATATCAGAGGTCAAAAGGTCAACACATAACAACCTAACACGGCAACAGACAACCAAGTTTTCATATGTAGGGTTAAAATAAAACATGTGCATGAGGTGCACAGGAACGTGATCCATTTTGTGCATGAAAAGCGAATATGTTATCAATTAAATTACAAATTTATCCCACCACTTCAAAAGCCTGACAGCTGACAACAATCTAATGGCCTGGGAAACAAATTAAATCAGGTTATAATCATTAGCAACAATTTATCTGAACTGCCAGGACATACTGCTGCAACACACACATCTTTCACTTGGCCCCAATCTGGCCTATCTAAACGACCCGGGTTTGTTGGTCACTTGACCCCGCAGAGTTCAAAGGTCGGCCGGTTCCAAACAGCTATCAGTGCGCTGCAGGTTGCAGCGGGAGCCATAAAACCGCTGTTTCTTATCTGAACTCTTTGACCCCTCATTAACCCCCTCTCTGCTGCTGTGAGAATTATCGCCGGCCGCAGTGGAGCAGAAATCCTTTACAGCATCTGGTGGGTTTGGACGCGTGGGAGTCAGTGATAGAGAGACGCTGCAGGTGTTGCCCGCCGCACTCCATTGACTGAAACGGCCCGTTATTGAGAATCAGTGAGAGCGAGTGGTCGTCGATCAAACACTGAGCTAACGTGTGAGGCTCATGAGAATGACAGGAAGAGGCCACAGCTGTACAGGTGCAAACACCAGTGCCTTTGAGCAAAAAGCTGATGTCCTCCATACGCATTGAGAAAAGAACAGGTCCAGAGATGTTAAATCACTGATCTCCAGGAGGGAGCCGGGAGGGAAGAGGAAGAAGAATAAAAAGTGGTGTCTGATTACATCACTGAAGAACTGGGATCTAAATCATTGTTTGTGTTAAAGGAGGAAACATATATACACACGATACACACTTATCATGTGTCTAGACACATGATAAAGTCATTTCTGAGGTGTAGAATGTAAACAGAATATATTTTCTCCGCCATATTTGAGATATGGCTGAAAGATGTAAACAGACTTTTCTATTTGCGTTGGGTCGTTTTTCTTAAAATTAAAACCATTAATTTACTTTTCCATGAGATGTATCATAACTGACAGTGTGGTGATGTTATACCTATATTTATTTGTTTTTTTTAAAAAAAAGGGTAAATGGTGAAATGAATTGATAAAAGTGTTCACTTGTGATCATTAGAGGCCAGTGAACATGTGGTGGTGGATTTTATAGTCGTGGTCCAATCTGAGGTGGGAGGCTCTTGGTCCTTTCACTCAGTGATGGACAGTGAGGCCAGCCCCTGCCCTCCATACTCCCATCTTCCTCACACTTACCCCCCCCCCCCTACCCCCGGCTCCTGTGGAGAGCGCCTGGTTTTGTGTGGTCCCACCACTGTCCTGTTTTTATCGCTGCTCTGACGGGTCACCCCGGGCTCCCTCGCACCTGCGCCGCTCCCAGGTCCTTACAGGAATGCGCTGGGGCTTGTAATCGCCTTTGTGGAGGCCATTGAGTTGTACGGCTGAGTGAAACTTCCCAACCTCACAGCGCGCTGGCCGCTGAATGGAGCTCAGCGTGGGGCGGCTCTCCAAACCAGCGCCGCTGCCAAATTCCTACAGTGGCGCACCACAATCACTCCCACACAGACCCCGTCCCACCGCCAGGCAGGGGGGCAGGAGGGCCGGGGGGGTTGGCCGGGATGCTGTGTGTGTGTGTGTGTGTGTGTGTGTGTGTGTGTGTGTGTTGAACAGAGGTCTACACTTAACCCCAAACAAAACCGGACACTATTTTTGTTTTTTTTTACGTTTAAAGCCCCCCCTCCTTTTTTTTTTACAGTGAAACATCATGTTCCCGTTCAACAACAATAAACCGTGTCAGAGTCATGTGTTGTTGTGTAGAATCTCACCTCGCGCCACAAAGCCTCAGTGCAGACGCTCATCCAGCACCGGGGAAACCTGCAGGATGACAAATGCACAATAAATAAATAAATAAATAAATAAAATAAAACGAAGAGGGGGGCGGGGTGGGGGGTGTAGTGTAGTGTAGTGTGTATGTGTGATGTGGCGACTGCTGGACAAAGTTTGAGAATAAAAGCAGTTTCGCACAACTTGCAGAGCGCGTGTCGGCGCGTCGGGTCTGTGCGCTCGCTCGCGCGCAGCCTGCTGTAGCTGTGGGCAGATAGAGCAGCACCGCAGGATTAAGAGGCAGCAAGATTGTTAAACATGTCAACGTGTAATTGCACGATAAGGCCCTTCCGAGGAATTCATTGGCCCGGTTGCTTTCTCTATTCCGCGCTAATCTCGCGCGGCACATTCGCGCTGTGCAATCTGTCTCCATAATCTTATGTGACAGAGCGGCGGACGCGAGCAGGCTGCTCGGTAATGTTTTTTTTAGGGGAAGGGGGGGTGGGGGTAGTGGGGGGGTGCGGGGAAAATATGCAGAGGCGTGATAAAGTGACGCTAATTATCCCCATTTAGGACAGGGAGTGCAAGGGATCGGGGCTTTGCGCGCAACCGGGTGTGCGCCGCGGCTGATGGCCTCCTCGCGCGGAATATATCGGCGGCTACAAGATAAGAGTATCGCGCGCGGAGATTTATTGGCCGGTCATCTCGCGCGTGTGCGCGCGCAAACACGCGCCCGCAAGCCCACACTTACCGCTCCTCCGACACTGCAGGTGCAATTTCTGCGGGTTCAATTTGCCGGAACGCTCCTGTGTGCGCGCGGCGATGCGCCATGACGCGCTCCGCCTCCCCGCGCTTTCACCGGCTAATCCGCATCTCTTCACATCAACAGATAAGACTGAAGCAGACGCACAACACGTGAGGAGGCCAACACCCCCCATTACACTCCCCCCCATCCACCCCCCCTACAGGCTGCGTGGAGATGTCTCTATAGATTCACCTTCTCTTTGGATTTGGGTCTTTAAACTCGTTTCCAGACATTGTTCCCTCTGGTTCATTTCAACAGGCTGATGCGCAGCCAGGCGTCACGCGCTTCACTGTGAGGCCTAAAGGGTTTAATTGTCATAACATGCAAGTGTTCATCAGTGTGAAATAGACTCTTTAACTATGTATTTGTGATTAATTGATTTTTTTTAAATAAAAGCTCGAGTATGCATACATTTGGCTGTTATAGTGTGTATGAAGCCTATACTGGTACATGTCAGAACCAGCTGTGGCCTATCATATAAAGTCATAGTCACACCAATATTCATTATTATAAAAGGATTAATAACCTTAATGACGTGAGTATATTTTCTCTTACACAACATTGATGTTTCTGTCAACGCTACAAAAACCTAAAATCCACTGTCCACATCTTTGAATATCTGATGAGTCATCAGTCACCACTTGTCACGAGTGTGTCCTGGGAAGACTGTGTGTGTGTGTGTGTGTGTGTGTGTGTGTGTGTGTGTGTGTGTGTGTGTGTGTGTGTGTGTGTGTGTGTGCAACAGTTTTATTGTCTTTAGTTTGAGAGTTTTGTCTTGAAATGTTTGGTGCAGTTTGTTTTCTTGGTAGCGAGTTAAACTTTTAATATCTTGACAAATTTAGTTGCAGCTGTTTTTCTCTTGCTTGACGGTGACAGGTGTTTTATTCCTCCACAGCGTTTCACTCGCTGTTTGTGCGTCACGCAGGTTTTTTGTTAGCAGGTCCCTTTTTTAATCGATCAGGTGTCAAATGTAAAATTCAGGAAACAAAAAAAAAAACAGCACTGCCTCACTGCTTTGACTCAGGTTAATGAGGATACAAGCAAGTGGAGAATAACAGCTGTTATTATAAAGCCTTCATTTGATCAGATGAACTGATTCTTTTTGTTGTTTTTTTTATTTTCCGTGAGGAATTTTGACCATCAATAAATAAATTCAACTGTAACCTATTATCTCGTGGCTCAGACATTTTTCTCTCTAATATATAATAAGTAATATTACTGGACGAAATATATAACGAGAATGAGTCACGAGCTCTCCATGACTCGAGGGCAGAGGATAAAGCAGTTCAGATGACAGATAAATGAAATAATAGTAACAATAATAATAATAATAATAATAATAATAGTGACTTAATCACTAATGTCAACTGTATGTTATTTATTTTTTTCCCCCACTGTGAATTTAGCTGCATCAAAACTTCACGTTTAAAATCCACCACTTTTTTCTCTCAGGTCTTCATTGGAGTGATTCATTGTTCTAAAATATTCTTCATAATAAAATAATGACAGCTGCTCGCACCTCTACAGGCTTTTCATTTTATTTGATTTCTTACACAGCTTTGGTGAAGAGCAGTTCTTTATAGTGTGGTCTGATCAAGAGCTGGACGGTGAAACAACTCGTCCTGCTGCTAAATGAGAATTACTGATATATAATATTATTATTATAATAATATAATATACAATATAATTAACGACCTAATTTGTGCTTTAGAAACATATCACATAGGCGACTACGATAGAAACATGATTCATTAAATTAATATGTAAAAGCTCTTCTTCCATGTTAATGAATGACGACGTTAACCTTAATGGGACTAATTAATTTGGATTATTAGACCTTCTCATAATCTATATTAATCCAGTTTTTGAAGAAATGTCCCCCCCAAAAAAATTAACGTGCCAGGAATGAACACTATTATTAACGTGAATAAATATGTAAAGCGGCTTTAATATATATTTGGCCTTTTCACTGAAATAGAAAAAAAGGGCTTTTTTTTTGCAATGCAATAGGGGAAGTTACCCACATAAAGTTGATCTCCTGAAATAACCTCAACCCACCAACACGTGGCCTACAAAACAGCTTTTACGCACAATTACGCACAAACAACTCGAGCGTTTCGCAGCTCGTGCGACCTGTGTCCAAATTTAAAGAGGTCTCACTTTTTTTTTTTTTTCCCTACAGGGCATTCGTGATAATCTTGTGCAGCGAAACGTGACAAGGCTCCTCCAAGAAGACTGTGACAAAGAACCAGCGTAAGACCGTTTTCTTAAGAATCAAAGCAACATCTTGTGAAATTTATTCGATTCTTTCTTCATTGCAATATGCAGGCTTTTCACTGGCTGGGAGAAGCACTTCAATTACAACAGCGGTTGCCCGTCATCCTTTGAAATATTAAAATTATTCACAATTTACAATAATTAGAGTGTTACAATAAAAAGAGATGATTTCCAAGAATTAAGACACAGGCTTCTGCAAATGAACACAAATGTTGAAAGAATGCGATTCTTTTTTTTTTCTTCTTCTTCTCCCCCATATCTTTTTAAAGCACTTTTTCTTATAATGATGACACGTTAGCTCAGTTTCAAATAACTTACAAGAACTCCAAAAATGATGAGAACCAAATACCCCCCCCACATACCCCCCCACCCCCACCCCACCCCCACGTGAACCTGGTGTAACCCTCAACTAAGACTGAAGTAATGGACGGATAGATGATAGCACAATAACATAATATCTCAGCATCATATTCGTTATAGAATTCCACTGGTGGGCTTTTCCGACAAAAGGAAAAAAAAAAAAGAAAAAGGGAAAAAAAAAGAGCCGAGATGAATATGCTATTTTACCCTTCATTTACAAGATCATAAACATTCTGTACAAAATGCAGGTAGGTCTCGGGACCAGGGTTATTTAGAAAAGAGGTAAATATTTGGTTATGTGTTCGTGTTGCAGTTTTCAATTATTCTGGGAGTTTTAAATGTGTGTTAGAGGGACCGTCCCGTTCACTCCAGCCGTGGCGCTCTGGTAATGCTGCGGCAAGGCATGGAGTCTACTCTGCATTGACGGGTCCCCGGGCTCCCCGGTCGGTAAATACATGCTTATCATCTCTCTCAAGTCTCCGGGGCACGGACCCCGTGAGTGTGTGCTGCTGACGGGAGGGCTTACACTCGGCTCCGATTTCACCAGCGAGCCTAGCGTCCCCATGGCGCCGGAGGAGGAGACGCCGGAGCCCTGGTGCTGCGTGTAGGTGATCCCGCCGTAGCCGGAGGGAGACGCGTTCATGTAGCTCTGAGAGTTCGAGATGGGGCTGTACTGCAGGGCGGTCATGTCGTAGCGGTGCATGGGCTGCGGGTTGTGTGAGTGGTGGTGGTGTGAGTGGTGGTGGTGGTGGTGCGCCCCGCTCCCCGGGTGCTGGCTGTAGGCGAGCTGAGCCTCCTGCATCATCGCCGCGGCCGCCGCCGCAGCAGCCACCTGCCCCGAGTACGCGCCGTTCGCCCAGCCGTTCATGTGCGCGTAGCCGGAGCCGGCGGAGCCTCCGTGACCCCCGGGGCTCTCTAACCTCTGTCCGACCCCCGATGAACTCATGCCGACCCCTATACCAACTCCACCGCCCCCGCTGGGCCCAGAAAGCAGTCCGCTGGCCAGGGAGTATTTGTCCTTCTTCAGCAGCGTCTTGGTCTTCCGCCGGGGCCGGTACTTGTAATCCGGGTGCTCCTTCATGTGCATCGCCCGCAAACGTTTCGCCTCGTCGATGAAAGGACGCTTCTCAGCCTCGGACATTACCTTCCACTCGGCGCCCAGCCGCTTGCTGATCTCCGAGTTGTGCATCTTGGGGTTCTCCTGTGCCATCTTCCTCCGCTGCCCGCGGGACCACACCATGAACGCGTTCATCGGTCTCTTCACCCGCTCCTGGTTCGCTTTGGAGCCGCCGTTCGGCCCCGTTTGCCCCGTGGACGTATTCGTCTGGGGGCCGGGGGAGTGGAGGTCCGTCTCCATCATCATGCTATACATTCACCTGGTTTTTGAACTTCGCCACCGACAGAGGAAAAAAAAAAGTCTGAATGGAAATGGAGATCAGTCGGGCGCGCACGGAGCTCGGGTGCGCACAAGTCGACCGGGCTGCAGGGCGGATATTCTCAGCCCGAAAGTTAATCCGAAACGGGGATGCAAAATGTTTCCAAACCAGCGTGTCGCCCTGTCGTCGCCTGAGTCGCTTCACATCCACTGTGATAGAATGCGCATTTGAGCCACTTTCCCTACGTCGAAGTTGAGAAGTTGGTTAAAGCGGCGGCCATATGATGCGCACTGACAGCGGTTAAATGAGCCACAAGCGGCCAATGAGGCTCCAGCAGCAGAGTGATTTGCATGGGGTTTGGTCAGGTGACTAGAGGAGCGAAGAGGAAGAGCACACCGGAGGAGGAGGAGGCAGAGGAGGGTCAATCCCACAAATAGCACAAGGCATTTGAAATTTCCAAACACCCTCTCAGAGACTTCAGCCAAACAAAAATAACTAAGATCTGTTATTGGTGCTGTGGCGGCCAAACGGTGGGGGCAGACTGCGATTAGGATGAGTCAAACATCTCAACGTATTGAAAAAATCTCACATATGGTCGTGTGAATTTATTTTAAAGACAGCAATGGTTTGGGGCTTTTTTCACCTTCGACTTCCTCTTAAGAGCTGGAACCGTTTCTTCCATCTTAATCATCCACTGTGCAGCCAGAGCCCAAATGCGTTTTTACGCACAGGATTTACACCAGTCTCCCCAAATCAAATCACTTTCAGGCGACTTGATGCTCAGCCAGCGCCTCAGAAAGCGACTCTTTAGACCCTTCTCTCCCTCCAGGTATGTAATCATCGTGGGCTACGTAACAGCGACCGGTGAGCGCCAAAGAGCAAACTGACAAACAGCCACAGGCGCAGGGGGATCGGAAACAGATTTGGTGTTGGTTTAAGAGGCGATGCCTGTGAGGATGGAGAGAGCCGGGGCAGAGCGCGCCCATCGCCGTCTGCTGGTGACGGGGAGCGGGCTCTACAGGGGGAACGAAAAGCCACGTGTTAAACCTTCTCCTCGAACCCGTGTACAGAGCACGAGAGACGCGGTCTCCGTGTCCCCGGGTCCGCGCATATATAATCCAGATTTCACAGCTGACCTCCTCTGAAAAGCCCAATCAACCTCTAATTGAAAGGGAAACCAAATACCACTTCCCGCGGCGAGACTAACGATTTAATCATTCCATCTTTCTCTGCTCTCTGTGTGTGTGTGTGTGTGTGTGTGTTTTTATTTTAATGAGAGCTTAGCGTGATAAAGCGTCCTGCTCGGGGCCTGAGGGAGCGGGATCACTCGGACGGATCCATGCGTCTTTGGTAATGGGGTTAACGGGGTATCACAATGGTCAATAAACGTTTCCAGTGGTCCAGGCCGTGTGGCTTATGGCCCGTGAAAGATGACAACATAATGATGAGGGAGTGTGGGGTGGGGGGTGGGGGGGGGGGTGCAGCCAGTCAGGGGCCGTTTTCCTGTCCACACCCTGTTGGCTTTCACACCAGGAAACCTGATCCCAGACTCTGCCAGGCACTGTGTGTGGTATCGACCTGAAGGACGCTCATCTAAGACCTCCACTCTTATTCTCTGAATACACACTTTCTGTGCATCCGGGGTCAGAACGGAACAGACCACGCCTTAAAAAAACAACAACAACACACACACACACACACCGTGTAGCTGCCGAACAGGTCGACACAAAGACCGTTATACGACTCGGTGCCAGTCTGAGCCCCACCCACACCTATTTCATCCTCTCTGGTCCTCCACGCCAGCCGAGGAGCGCCATAAAGTACCTCTGTGCTGACACCTGTTGGTAAGAAGACAGAAGTGTCCCACTGTATCAACACGTGCTCCTACCTTGGCCGTGTTGAATCAAAGCCTCCATGAAGTCTCTGGAGTGATTCACCTCCATCGCTGCGTCTGCTTGTTGCTCTCACGTATCTCGGCTAATAAAGGTCAGCAGCTGTTCAATGCAACCACAGCAAGGTCTGTGGAGACGCTGGGATTAATTTAGCTGTTCCCATGGGAGTCAAAATTAATTTAAACCAGGCCTCTAATTATAACACCGATATTTAATTAAGACGCATTAATCACTGTTGTAACACGAGCTGCCATTTACTAGACCTGATACTATTTATTTCTAAATGAACAACAGACGTTTTCACACATAAACGTGAAATCTTTACGTTTAAAAAAAACAACAAAACAACAATCTTCACACTGTAAATTCCTTCAGACAGAAACGTTAAAGCTGATGAAGCATTTGATTAGTATCATTGTTATTATTATTATTGTTATCATTATGATGAGGGAGGCATGGAGGGTGAGGCTTCATATTGACACCGGGACCCCGGTGGTCTCTGTTTACTCTCCTCGTCCTCCCCCATCAGTTTCTTCTCTCTTAACAAACCTCTTTTCAAACCTCTCGGCTCTTTTGTGCGCGGCTCCCGCCAGAGGATGTGTGAGCACCGCGACTGTGGTGCACGACTGGAGGCCAAGGGTCAAAGCAGTTATCCAACACCCCCCTCTCCCCCCAACACACACACACACACACACATCCCAAACAACACAACGAGCCCAAAGACACATAATCACTGTAAATATGGAGCCAGCAACTAAACGCGCCCGGACGAATGCACCAGCGTCATTTCAGCTTTTATTAGCGCAACAAAAAGTTACAAAACTCTCGAAAACTCTCGTTCATATAGGTTTCTTTTTTTTAAATTCCCCAACGTTTCTCCTAAAAAACATTTTCCACGCGTGGTGCGTGTGGCTGTGCGCGGACCTGGTGGCTGTGGCTGCGGGGAAAGATGTGGTGACCCGCTGATCGCCAGGACGCACAAAGCGGAGCGCACGTGGATCACTTGTTTCCCGGAGAAAGCACCTGTTCTCCAGCTTCAACCTATACACCCTAAAACCTACAGATGCGATGATGATGATGATGATGATGATGATGAGCCCCCACCACCACCACCACCTCCACCCTCTTCTCCCCGCCTACTGAAAAGCATAAAAAAAGCGCAGGAGAGAGTCGTGCCACGCAAACACTGGCTGAGTTCACGGTTTAATAAATAGATCTGCGTTTTACAGCGCGCACCAGATGAACCGATAAGAGACGCTCGGTCCGGAGCAGATCCACAGCCGATAACGTCTCACTGAGTCGGTTAGAAAGCAACTGGTGCGCGCGGGAGCCGTGCGCCCTGCGCAGCCACTGCCTTATGGAGCGCGGCTACAGACATCCACACATCCACATAACGTAAAGAGCGACGCCAGAAAACGCTTTGCCACACTAGATATTCCTTCGGGCATTAATTCAACAGAAATACAGAAAATAACAAACTGCATCTACAGCTATATATGATCATAAATGGCCTTTATGGAATTGTCATATGCAAAACTTACGCACGTTCCCCTGGTTGCCTCTGCTCCAGACACAGGAGGCAGATTTCTGCCTTCATACTCCTAAAGCCGTCCTAAACCCTCCAAAGCTCCATGTAAGACCGCTACTCCCACCACTGTCTGGCCGCTCATGTGCCAAGGCCATCCATACCCGGTGCCCAAACCCACCACTCAACACACACTGAGGGGCAGACACAAGGAGAAATGACATTTATTATACACTCCAAAGAAGACAATTCCAACTTATTGTTTCTCTCCACGAAAGGGGGCTTCCTTCTAACATAATGAAGCGTCTTTTGTGTGGCGCAGAACAATACAAAACAAGTATTCTAATAAATAGCCACTTTTTTTTTTTTTTTTTTTGGCTCTCCAGGATGAATGGGCTGGAGCGGCGGGGTTCTGAAAGGCAGCTGTGCCGCATTGGCGGAGGAGGGGCGAGGACTTGGCGAGGAGCCCCGCGCCCCCTTCGCCTCCTCCTGCACACTGACTCCCATTACTGGTCCTGGAACAGAAAAGGATGCAAAGACAGGGAGGGAGGGAGGGAGGGAGGGGGGTGGGGGCTGTTCTTATATACACAGTTTTCTACCAAGCGATCCCGGAATCTGCAAATATCCCCTTTATGGAGAAGCCCACAAGGTCCAGTCAGACTGACTTCATATGAACCGGCACAGCTTGTAAACATGTGGTCCTGACAGCTTCTAGACATGGACACACACACACACACACACACACACACACACACACACACACACACACACAGTAGAGTCCCATGCTTTCCAACTGAAACTCTCTTCATTAGCTCCCAGATTAATTTCGCCTCGTTTTAACCCCGGCCCCCCAGGAGCAGGGTTAGGTTGGGAATCAGGTGCACCAGCGCCCAGTGCAGCATCCCTCCTGCAGGGCTGCCAGAGCTGCCAGGCATGCTGATTTAAAGTTTCTGTACCTGGCGGTTGTCTTTACCGCCTCACAAGCCCACGTGCCTTCTTGGGAGCCAAGGTGCCAAATTTGTCGGCGCCATAAAAGTAATTTCCCAGCTGTCTGTTGCCGTGCAGGAACAATGGGTGGCAGGAAAGCAGACTCCTGCAGATGAGTTAGCACAGAAGTGATCGTTCAATGCTGTATAATGACTCTGTGAGATTCAGGACGGACAATGGGGAAGCATTTGGTCGTCCGCTTCCAAAAACATCATCACAGAGCACATTTCATAAACGTCCCCGCTTTATATGTCACCAATCAGTGATCAAACTTTTCATTTCTTCTGCCTGAAGAACACGCAGAAGAACAGATCTAGGATTTGTCTTTCCTTGTTTTGTTTTTGTGTTTTTGTGGAGACATGGGGACACTGTTCTTATACTAAACTTTACTGTCCATCAAGGTGGGAAATTGTCTCTAACGAACCAGACAGCTGGGGCAACAGGACACGTTCAGATCATGGAACACACAAAATAATAATAAAATAAAAGTACAAAAGAGCAAAGGCTGCAGGAATATGTCTAACAAAATATGTCAAGTTAGTAACTGAGAGTGGCTAATATGCTGGATTTACTTAGCATATTTTGGAGAATAACAAAGTGCATGTTGTCCGTAGTGGTTTGAGAGCGGGATGGTTAACTTCAACCTGCCAAACTGAAGGTGCAGGGGTTTTTTTGCCCTCCAAATCTGGGCTGCTCTTGTCTACAAGCAATTTGTCCTTTTGTTGCTGCGTGTGCTCTATTTTCATCTTCTTCTCTTGTTAGAATCGAAAGAGAAGAGCACATAAGGGCTTGATGGCGTGTTGAGTCAGAGACGGGATGACATGAACAAGTGAGAGTGAGAGAGCAAGAGAGGGAAAAAAGGAGACAGGAGGGGAGAGGGAGATGGAGAGGAAGGGACCAGGGAGGCCAATGTCAATCCCACAGCAAACAGCAGTGGATAATCATGGGCTTTAGGAAAACACTGTGTCCATAATGCTATTACCCAGGATTACCTACTCCAGCAGAGAAGGCGAGACGCTCTTCACAGTGTGCCACAGACCTTTCAGATAATCATCTTATCACAGATGACAAACTCACAAGAAACATCCCATTATTCAAGAGGGACGGGGAAAAAAATCCACAGCATGTTCTGGATGAAGACATATTGTAAAGTCTAAATTATTTGAGTGGAAAAAAAATATATCATACTTTGAAATTAGCATGCCAGCCCCTTCCTCTCTCCCCCTTTCATTCTCTCTCTCTCTCTCTCTCTCTCTCTCTCTCTCTCCTGGGGGCGCTTTCTCCTTTTCCCGCAGGGCAATTAGAGACAAGATTTTATGCATTGTTCGCCTTATCAATTAGCCATAACACCTTCCCCTCTGATTGGTCTGTAATGAACGTAATGGTTTTAACAGTCAGGAGTTGCAACTCTTAGAGGTGCTGTGCTAATGGTGTCGCCACGGCGATGGAGTCACAGTAACAGCTCTGCAGAGAAGCAGGATGGAAGAGTAGGTGGGGGGGAGGGGGCCAAGTCAGCCCTAACATATCTCTAATTAGAGCTCACAGTCAGTCATTACTGATGTAATAGGGTGTAACACTAATGGCTATCAGGCAAGTCCCTACAAACAACAGAGGGGGGCTCTTGTAAGGTGAGAGGAGCAGAAAATTTATGGAGGAGGGGGAAAAAAATCCAGAGATTATTGGGGAGATGGGCTGAAATGGAAAGTTGTTGCTGCTCTGTGTGTGTGTGTGTGTGTGTGTGTGAGTGTGTGTCTGGTCGAAGATAAGGTTTTTAAGTGCAGCCGTCACACAAGGTCAGGGCCCATTAATGGAACATCTTTCTTAATGCCGAAATCTGTCATGTTAGACACTGGCCACATATAGAGATGGACCAGACAAACAAATGGATAAAAATTAAGGAGGTATGAGTGGCTGGCTGGTTCAGAGGAGGCAGAAGACAGACAGAGAGCCGGCAGGACTGTGAGACAGACTCCTGGTTAAGCACTTTAGCACTTACATCTTGTTAGCACTGATGTGCTCTGTAGCCCATTCAGCTACTGATGCATGTTTTTACACTCTTCACCACTAAATTGCTGCAGCTCTATGAAAACAGAGCAGCGGAGGTGAAGATAAGAAAGCAAGACGATGGGAAACCAACACTGATCGAACCAAAAAGAGACAGAACCATCGTCTCAGTCGTATACTCAAAATATATGAGTGGGAAAATATTTCCCAAATTATATATTCAATAACATAAAATGCCATAATTGTGTATCTCGGTAACTACTGTTCATAACACATTATACATCAGCTGTGATGCAAATGTAAATGAATGCGCTATAATCCCAATAGTAACAGTAACATATATTTACACATGAGGGGATCAATCTATCAAACACGTCTATGCATTTTGTTCTCTCCCATTACAGTATATCGACCGAGTTCCTACCTGGCTCCAAGTCCACTGAGGATATTAAGTTGAACCTCGGAGGAATATTGTGTGTAATCTATTGTGTAGCTTGACTAACAACAGTGGCAGAGGCTTGGCCTTTGAGGGAGCTGCAGGACATCAGGGGGGTCTCTGTTCCTGAACTCAGCCTTGGAAGTGTTTGTGTGTGAGCGTACATGTGTGTGTATCTGAGACCTGAGATGGGGATGGGGTGGGGGGTGGGGTGGGGGGGCACTACTCAGTTAGCCAACTATAGTCCCTTACCCAGAATTTGAAATAAGGTCATCGTCCCCGGGAGGCTCCAAGTCAAAGCCTGCCTTCTTCACCTGCCCTTTAACTCTCCTCATCGGCTCCTTTTCTTAATTTAACTCTTCACCTGGGTCCCAGAATTCTCACATCCCCTGAACCCTTTATCTGTCCATTTCCTTCTCTGTTTATACAGCGGTGGTCTATGTCTCTTCTTCATGTCACACAGCTACAAAGGCGGCTCAGAGAAACTATCATAATGACTCAGCCTCTTCAGCTGTGCTTATGTCAAATCGTTTCCTTTACCTCAACGGTGATTGTTTTTGTTTTTATCTTGGCCACTGCGAAAATAAAAAAAGATTCCACTAATGCAATTCGGCCTTAAAACTGTAATGCGATTGGAAAAATGAATTTTATGAATTAGCAAAACAATAAAAACTGGCATCATTTGATAAGGCAGGTAATAGGTGTGTAGCTTGTGGTGTGCGTGTCTGTGTATTGTGTTGTGTCTGCAGCGACACAGATGCATAGGACCCACTGTGAGCAGGACAATAACACACTATTCTTATGCTAATCAAGAAGGCCATTAATGTTTACATTCAAAATCAGGCCTTCCAAAGAAATACATTTACTCCCTGCTAAACAAGGATAATTAGTTCCCTCTTAAACCCATATTCCATTAACTCAGGTGAATCCATCGCCAGTTTCATCAAATTCCTGCTTCATTTTGCATGATAATGCAATTTAAAAGCAAATGACATATTCAGACTACTTGGAGAGGGAGAGCACCTATGAGAAAGTAATATACGAGTAAAAAGCCTTTTTGTTCCCTTTTGCCTAATATCTGCAAATATTAAAAAGTGTTACCCATAATTCAGCGCGACTGATTTCAGCATAAATTTAATTTTGAACTGTAAACAGCTTATTGGCGATTAGCAACTGACGCATTAAATACCCCTGTTGGTTCTGTACGTGTGTGTACAGTATGTATGTGACCTGTGTGTGCTTTCATTTAAAGATGAGGGAATGAATGTGAATGTAAAGGTCGATTGATCCACGTGCATGCAGAGACACACACACACACACACACACACACAGGCCGTATATGTACACTGAACAATGATCATCTGGACAGGTCACTGAATAGTTTGAACAACACGCGGAGCAACCGTCACATTTCCAATGCTGTGTAAATACACGAGTGTAAGACAAAGTGTGTGTCATGTATGCACGCACGGGAGTAAGTGTAGTTTTATTTTATTAAAAAACGAAAAAAGAGAAATTAAAACAATCAAGCTGCATTCTTTATCATTTACCCGTCATGCATTATCGTTCTGTTTTCTAACAGTTTACTGTGCTCAAACTTTTATACTGTTGGTCGGCAGCTTTTCATGTCTCGCTCTCATGCTTGCACACAGACGCACGCACGCACGCACGCACACACACACACACACGCACAAACGCACACACAAAGTGTAATGGATAGGAGCTGGCTGAGGGCGTCTGTCAGGGGCGACTGTTCTAATCAGAGCAGTGGGGAGAGAGATAAAGGAGAAAATAATGAGTGTGGCATCAGGCCTTTCATAGCGCAACAAAAGGCCACAGGATCAGATAGGCACACACAATGTGGAGAGGAGAGGAAGGGAGGAGAGGGAGAGAGAGAGGGAACGAGGGAGGAAGGGGAGGAGGCAGAGTGAGGAGAGAGAGAGAGAGAGAACGAGGGACGCACGGGGAACGGGCCGGCTTAATAAGCCCTCTTGCACTGTAGGTGATGTAGGCAACAGTAGGCGACATTATAAAATGCAAGCTTATGTCTGGATTTACTCAAAGGATGTCGTCAGTGGGGTGGATGGATGTTTCTATGACAACATCAATCATTTGAGCACAGAGCAGTCCTTCAGCGGGCGCTGATTATAAATGCGTTTCCGCGCACACATCCATCCTTCCATTTTCTGTCTAAAAGACTTGCTCGGCCTTGTGCCCTCTTTCTTCCTGACGATTAGTGCTGCCTCATTTGCCCCGTGTGATAATTTCCAGTCATCCTTTGATTATTAATGCTTAATTTACCCAGTTTACACTCCTTTGATTATTAATGCCTAATTTAGCCTGATGACTCCGATCATTAGACAGTGCCCAAACTCAAAGCAAACAACCTTAGTGGTCTCCCAGTGTACCGACACAGCCTCCTCCACAGCTAATGACGGGTCTGTGAGCGTGAAGTCAACGTCCACGTTTTTACCCAAACTCACATCAAACTTTAAAAAGAAGAGAAATACTAATTAGAAAATGCAAGCTCGGAGAAATGAGCAGGCAGACTCAGAACAGAAAATCCTATTCAGAGACTTAATGAGCTTGTCGAAGCTGAATAATTGATTTCTAATTCTAGCCTGCAGCTGTTGACCCAACCAGGGAGTGTTTTTTGAATAGAGCTGAAATATGTTGCGCTCTGACTTGGAACTGTCGACTTTCTGGTTCACTTTGTGTCTCGGATGCACGAGTTTCACCGTGAGCTGCTCCGCGCACAGGTGCACAAACAAATATAATCAGGGAACACACCCATGACAACTTAATCCTCCGTCAGATCCTGTTCAGTATTTTACACTGGACACGATTGAATAAAAGGCCGTTTGATTTTCAGCTGTGAAAGCCCAGTGAGGTAAAGTCTCCCATCGTATAAAGCGTTGGGAACCGCTGTCCATATCAGATTGTAGGTGTTTTATGTTTCGCTCATTTGCTGCGGAGTGATTCTTTGTTGCCCTGTGTGGACGATCATATCCTGGGGGCTCTGGGGCAGGAGCAGCACAGAGCACCCTGTGTGTGAACCACAGCCGCCCAGCGTCCCTGTAAGATGACCTCACGGAAAATAGGCCTAATTATTGCCGTGACAGCCCATGCTATCATATTCTGCCAGATCAGTCACTACATAGAAGGGGGGTAGAGAAAAATTAACAGAAATATATACCGCTGGGCCACTACCCCCCCCTAAACTGAGCCCATTTATTTTTAATACCCTAATCAGCAGGTCCCAAAGGTGGCTTGGCTCCCACTCACCTGCACAGGCAGGCACAGGTGAGTACAGGTAAGGCAGCAGTGAGACAGGAGGAGGTGGAGGGAGAGGGAGCAGAAAGACAGGGTAAGGATTTTGATCGACAAATGTAGAAACTTAGTGTGCATCCTGTCATTTCTTCAAAATAAATCGGCGCCAGGTGAAACACAACTTGAGCTTCAGAAACAAAACAGACTCTCTGCCTCTGCAAGAGACGACAGGTACAGAGGGATTTAATGGTTTCGGATAAGAGACGAGAAAAAGATGCCAGAGAGGAAAGAGTAATTACAAGATTCGGAGTTTAAGGCAGACAGCAGTGATTAACTCAAGGACCATCCTGAAGCCATAGACATTAGGGCTGGATCATTATATGATACATTTCAGGGCTATTTGCCTGGTTTTGTTCCCAGGGACAGTATTTCCAGAGAGACACCCTGGGAATGGGACATACTACACCAATAGTTACCTCCGTGAGAAAAACACGGCTAATATCAATGCGCTGATGTGTGGATGACGCTGGCTTCCTTAGCTTCCAGAGGGTTTATACAGACACAACAAGTTTAGACAACTATACAACAGATTAGTGTTTCACTTTTTGTATGAATTTTATTCCTTGCGTATAAAATTAAACAACTTATATCTGGGTTTTATTTCTATTCTATATTCTTTAACATATGGCTGGTATGTTAGAAGGGGGTCATGTCTTAAACTAACTGTGAAGTCTAATATTAAAAAAAAGTCAAACTATGTGTGTGACTCCTGTACGCTGCTGACTTGTAGGGCTGACATGAATCCTCCCCTGAAATCCTCTTGTGAATTACATCGTTTGTTCTATTACTGCAACCACTATGGCAGCTGGATCTCTCAAAACGTAAAAGGTCCACACAAGTTACCTTCTGGTACGCACATGCAATGAGAGAAAATTTAATTATAAAAAAATTAATTTTAATGATATAGCAATATCTTTTTCTGTTTTTTTTTCCCCACTACTTATGGTTTTGTAAAGATATTTGTTATAAAAAATAATGAGCCAGTCTAATAACGAGCCAGTTCATCATTATCAGTATGTTTCTCTTTAAATAAAAAACATAATACAAAAACTGCCAAAGTAAACTTATCAACCCTCAGACACGTATAGTGACTCACATATGTAGAGAAATATAGCTGTTCAAAACTTTTACATTTCATTTAGCGCCGTGTTTGAAAACACGACCAGGAGCAGCAAATACACTCCCACTCGTGCAATTCTAACTTCATCTGGTCCCTGAACACCACAATAATTTCAGCTGCCAGCTGCTGCCGAGATTCGACAATTCGCTCTCAGCGGTAGGAAAAGAAATGAGAACGTCAAAATTATTTTCCCCCAGCCAAAAATGATTTTCAGAACACCACTATTCCTCTCACTTTTTATCCTTCCACCAACTGGAGCCTACATTTTCCAGGTTTTCTAATGTGTGACAGAATTCTTTACTTTTGTAAGTTTGTAACACCTAATGTGATAAATAAAATAGTTTTTTCTTATCGTCTAATAATTTAATCTGGGGGTATGTTGAAATCTGAAGTCTTTGCCCTCATCTCACAACCTCATCTCCTGCTCTGGGGACAACGACTGGACTGAACGACTCCAGATATGTTTCACAGCGATTTCAAACAAATGGCAATAAATAAGACAATGGCAAAAATACGAAATAAAATTAAAAATAAATCAATAAAAGTGCTCACGAATTACCATTTGACCAGAATGAAATAGGAAACAAACCTACTTTATAAGCGTCACTATGAGGCTAAAGCTTGCAAACACATACATGGTGCAGACACACACACACACACACACACACACACAAAATCAGGCAGGAGTAATAAACTAATAAAGTGATTATTTTCACTGATTGCAAAATCGGCCTACTTACGACAAGTGTGTTGTCAGTTGTGCACTTCTCACTGTGTGTTTGTGCTCGGTTGCGTGTGTGCGTCTGTGTTTTTGCTGGAAAGGAAAAGAATACAACAGTAGCCCTCCTAACCCAGCTCTGCCCTCCACCCACAGCCCCTCTCGCTGTCACTGGCCATGTGTAGTGTGTAATAGGCACTGACAGTCTGTGCGCAGGTCAGTAACCCTGTGGCCCTGTCTAATTGAGGCTAAGGATCCCGGCTTGTCCTGCCATCTATAATTAACCACATCATCTGCAGCCGTATGAAAGATTCAGCTGGACTGGGAGTGGCTGACACACGATCCTGCTATTGGTGTTTACTGCAAGTGTGTATAAACGTGTGTGTTACTGAATCACGCGTCACAGCCGCCGTGACTCTACAGAATCATCTCATTAGCGTTGACCACGAGAAATAAAATGCATTCATGCCAGACCATAATAATAATAATAATAATGATGATGATGATGATGTGGGACATCGACATTTTCAGAATCTGTGAATTCAGCTCTAACACATTAATCGTATCATTGTGTTGTCTGTAATGTTATTGCTCCCTGACGGCCACTTGCACAGCTAATGTCAACTGAATCTGTAGTAAACCTTCACGCATCCTCTCTACCACCCCCACCCCCCACCCCCCTCGCTGCCCCTTCTTCCCCAGCTTGATCTTTGCAGTGGCAGAAACTTGAAGTGTACTCTGCCCCTTCAAAAGCCCTGGTTGTCCCACCCCCCACGCCCCACTCTCTCCTTCTCCACCTCCTCCTCCTCTTCTTTCTGCTCACTCAGCTCTCCCGGCTCACCCCCCCCACCCCACTCAGCTCCTCTCTCTTTCCTGTCGATGCCTTTGAAATATACGGCTTTCAAAAATGCTGCTTTTTGAATTAATGAATCATTTTTAGCCAGGTGTAGTTGGGGTGGGGGCTGGGGGTTGGTGGGGGGCAAAGGGGAGGGTGTGGGGGCCGCTAATAAATACAGAGAGGAGAGTGTCACCATTACCAGTCCTTCCTCTCCCTTGCCTGATGCACCTCCACCTCTCCCAACCGAACACACACACACACACACACACACACACGCTTTTGCTTTCCTCCCACACCCCTCCACCCCCAGCCCTAGATGAAAGGCCTGGCTCGTTCCTGTACCTTTAATTTAAAGCTGAAAAGGAAAACGAGAGCGGGGGTGCGAAACACGCTTATGAATATGGAGAAAATTGAATGAGAACCGTCCCTTTGAATAAATCAGTATGAATGTCCCCTGGCCTTGTTAGCAGGGAGGTCGCAGGAGATCCTTGGATATACAGATGGAGAGCAGCTTGACGGACCAACAGGCGTGTGTCTGTGCCTTGTGCTGTATGTTTGTGTCCTTCTTACATATATGCAGATGCTTCCAGAGGTTTCCACTTTCACCCGTTTGCAGTTCTGTATCTTCTTTATATACGGCATTATTTTATACACACACAGGCATATATAAGAGGAATAATAATGACATGCAATTATAGCAGCCAATAGCCAGCAAACACAAAGCACCTGTTAATGAAGAGACTATACTGATGATAAACACCATCTTCTTCCATATTTCCTGTTATTTGTTTGTCGTTTTACTGGGAATTTCCAAACAGGATGTGATGTAAGGCATCGTAATCGAATCTAAATCTGGACACTGGAGACACTTAATACCACGTGTAAGTGGAGCTAAAACGTACACTGTATATACTTCCATATATACAGTGTATGATGTGTGTATGCAAAAGTAAATGTTTATTTAGCCACGTTATCAATTATCAATCAAACTGTCAACATTCTTGTCAGAGTTACTATGCTGAAGTGTTTAAATATATATTTGTTGTCCCTTACAACAAATATATATGTATTTGTTGTCCCTTACATCCCTTTTGTTGTCCCTTACATACTATGTAAACATATTTGTCATCAGCCCAGAGAGCAGGTATGTTTGTCCTTACTGACACTTGTTTCCATGCTTTACGCAGTCAAAAAAAAAAAACCTGAAAATGAACATCCTTGTGAAACAAAAGATTAATTATCAAATCCAAATATTTGTGTGTGCTTCAGCAGCCCGACAAACAAAAGAGAAAGGCAGAACTGGAGAAGTGAAGAACAGAGGGAGACAGGGAGGGAAGGGATTCGGCAGCATTTTGAGGTTTTCTTACGCCGTCTATTGTGAGAGAGAGAGGAAAAATTGAATTCCAGCTACGTTGGTGAAGGAGACACTGACTGACACTCATGAGTTAAATGCAGCAGAGGTTTGGAAGTGAGCTCTGAGAGCTCCGCCTGAATAGCACACGGCCTTGGACTGAAAACACAACAATAGAAGGAGCTAAAAGCAGTGTAGCAGTAGTGGGTATATGGACACTCTCGCTTTGTTGTTGTTGTTGTTATTGTCAACAGAGTAAAAGGTTGATTCCAGTTATGAGCGTACATACATTACATTACCTACATAACACATGCACGCACGCACACACCGCCAATATAATTTGCACCATCGGTACTGCGATAATAATCGACCAAATCTAATCATCCAATCTAATAGCAGAGTAAATGGCTACGATTTACCCATTTTCTAACTGCTACCTCCGGTATGATAATGTAACATGCCACAAAGCGAAAGTCGTTCGGTGGCCTTCGCAGTCACCAGATCTGAAGTCAGTAGAAAATGTTTGAGACACAGTAGAAAGTGTGATTCACGGTATGCACAGCTGACAAATCTGAAGAAATGATGTGAGAAACTGAAGCTGTTTAAAGAGCAAAGACTGAAGCAGGCTAGTATTTGTGTGCACTAGTATGATGCTACATGATTTTTTTTAAATTGAAGTTGACGTTACCACTTTATTGAGAGTGCAGGAGTCGATTTATACAGCTGTGACAGCTCACATGTAAACGCAAGAAATAACACGTAAAAACAATGACGATCATTTATCTTGCAAAAAGATTTGCAACCGACCAAAATGCTAATTTTGTTCTGTTGACGTTTATATAAAAATGTGATGGACAATATCCAGAGACTAACTGACTAATCAACACCTGTGCTCCGTGTTGGTAGAGAGGAAGATGAAGAACTGGGAAAATGCAGGTGACGTGAGGAAAGTAAAAGATGAATTGAGGAAGTAAACAGAGAAATGGGAGAGAATCTTGCAGATACACTAGAAACAATGACACCATGGTTCAATATGAAAATCCATCTTGTGCATCATAAGTACAATTTCATCCTAGATTTAACAGATCAATCTGCAGAGAGTGTATAATTATTAAAAGTCCCTGTACTGTTAAGATACAATTGTAATTTTTATGCAATGCAAGTTGCAATGCAAGTTATGCAAGCTATGTTTACCATACTATTCTAACCTGAGGGCATCTGGAAATTTTGCTCCAAAATGGCCTAATATGGCCTAAACTCTAAAATTTCACCCAAACTGCGCAAGTGTACTGTACGTTTTATATTTTTATGTGGATACTCCTACAAAATGGTTGGTATTTGAAGGATTTGAACTTGAGTTTTTGTAGAGGAACTGATCAAATTTGAGAAAAAAAGCAGAAAAATTCAACCTCACTCGGTGGTTTAACGTTAATCTGTAAATAACAGATTCTAATTCTAAAGATTAACCCTTGGATTCACCTAACGTTTACCTCTTCTTCCTATCTTTAGTTGCTTCCTCCTCTCGCCTGGACTCACAGACTTTTCACTTTCGAGCCTGCACATTTCAGTGGGATCTCAGGGCCAGTGAATGTCAGCACAGGAGAAAATGGGGTCTTGGACCACTTTGCTGTGTTGATGAAAATGGACGACATATTAACCTGTGATGACCCGCTAAGTGAAAGGTCTACAAACAAGCATTAGTATTGGGTTTATGCCATTCATTAGGGCATGTGCGATAAAATGTATTACAACAGGAGATATCACTTAAAGCTGATTTTTCCTCACTTGGTCTAAATGCTGTATCAGCAGTCAGAGGTATGGTGCAAGATGATGATATGATCTGCGTGCACATTATCTAGGTAACTGTCCAAAGCAAAATAATACAATTTAATGAACAAAATGTGAATGTTTTGCATTTTGTTCAATGAGGCTAATATGGAGATGCACAAGTCTTTTCTTCGACCTCTACCTTTCACTTCTCCATCTTTCACATTGTTGAAAAAAATGTGCACTGACATTTCCTTTCTTAGCCGTAAAAAAAAAAAGGACACAGCAGTCCATACACTAAGCCATAATCACATAATACTGACAAGGACACGCCAGAAACCGAAACCAGTTTTTCTTCAGTAAAAGGCACAAACTTTGGGCAATCGTTCAGTTGCATTAAATTCCAGGTTGAGATTGCTGAGAGTTGAAAACAACCTATTTTCAGCCCTGCTCCTAAAAGCATATGGTTTCCTTTCAAGAGACACATGCACACACACTGACTACAGGTTACATGAGCAACAGTGTAGACTACATTGCATCAGAGCTGGAACTGCATTAATTTGAAAACTAGTGGAGAATGTTTACTTTTTTTTCTTATATGGAAAAGCTCATCTCAGGGTCACGCACCTCTTACTGCTGCGCTGATTGCAACCTTATTAGCCAGGAAGGACTCAGGTGCTGCAGAATGCTTCAGTGAGGGACATCTGTGGCTGACAGTGCCTGGAAGGCCGTCTCATCCCGACTCAATAGCTAATGAACAAACACAAGGATTTTCTTTCAGATTAATTATCGTCACAATGAATGGATTTCAGCTCCTTTTGACTGTCGTTTTCAGCATATCATCTTCCCATCAGCCCGTCAATCACCTCGGCCCACAAACAAGCCCCTGCCTGTTCGACACAAACGGAGACGCACACCGTCAAACGCACACATAGACACAGACACATGGACGAACATAGAAAATCAGATCAGCTAATTAAGACGTGGCGGCTGAGTGGGATGTAAACTCAAACAGGGCTGGACAGATGTCTCACTCTGGTGACTTCAAAAGGCAAATAAAGAACACGGAGCCACGTAATGTGATTTAGATATAATGCTTCCAGGTCAGGGGTGATGGCTAGACTGCTGGGCAGTGGGCAAGCAGCTGACAAGCGTGTAACTAACCATGACGGATGGGAATTCAATGGACTGCCTACTCTATACACTTTGACTTAGACAGGAACAAATTACATGGCGAACCACCTTGTCGACCAGAGCAGAGGAGAAGATTCATTTGTTCCCAGGATATTTTTTGACACATGTATGGACTGTAATCAAGTCAGACAAGACAGTATTGTGAAGGGAAATCTCCCTCTCTGACTCTCCAATAGCACTGTCCACTCACAACACAATGATATGATTATTAAATGAGAAAAAAAAAACAAAATTTGTCATGTCTGGTTGTGGAGTACAACATTCATTCCACTAATGAAACTGACACCAGTTTGTTTCTATAAATGATGAAAATCATGCACAGTAACACGCGACAGAACTATTGTTATTCTTTATGCCATTCGCAGATCAAGAATATTATATTTCTTAGGTCACAAAGATGAATGACAAACCAACTAAACAAACATTTTCTCATAAACTGCCAGTATGAAGGTAAGAAAAGAAAAACATATGGAAATACCCGGATGGTAGAGAAAAGCAAAAGACAAAGACATCTTTTAAGCTTAAATGAAATCAGAGGTGATAGCATGTGAGGAGAGCTGAGATGAGCTATTAAACGACAAGGGGGGGGGGGGGGGGGGGGGGGTTAAAAAAGGGGGGGGGGGGGGGGCATTTAGACATTGGTAAGGAGGTGAGGGAAGGAATTAAGGCTATGAAGGGTTAAAACATTTCACCTATTATGCTCTCACTCTTTCCTACACTCTCAGAAATTAATAGGAGAAATTAGGAAAGCAATTACCACATTTAATTGGACTAATTCTCCTCATCCTGTCACAGCTGCATCCAGAGGTAGACGTTTCAACCTCCCCGCACATGTCTTTTTCACCCTTTCACAAACGCTATTATTAATTTTACAAATTTCCGTGGACGTCTTTTAGCCCCTTGACACCTGAACCACTGAGGCGGGAACTCTTTGCTGTGTACCCTGTGCTCTGCACTATCAACTCTTCATCTCTGCTTCTTAAAAGGAAGAAAACAATGGTGCAGTCACTGGTGACAGGGGAAAGGGCTTGTAATTAACGAATGAGAATTTGTGTTGTGTACGAAATCTTTTGGACAGACAAGCCCATCGATATAACAGTGCTGCCACTTGCTTTTAACTTAATTTGCCTTTGCCACGTGAACGTCCCTTTAGTAACTCATTCCACAGTTGTAAATAAGACTGAACAGAAAATTAATCTGTTTCTGTTTGAGTAGTATATTATATTAGTACAGGGGATTTTAGTAATAGTAGTAATAATACGTGGTGTGTCCAAAAATAAAAAAGACCCCTTAACTGTTCAGCACAAACCAAAGTGTCATAGGTTAAAAAAAACTGTACTGTCTTGATCAGTGAATGTTGCAGTAGTGTTATCTGGATTGTAAATTACACATTAAAACCTTTCACACACAAATTCCAGTTAATTGCTTTGTGACAACACAAACTGTGACGTATACGATGGAGAAATTTTGGTAAAACAAATGTCAGTGTTCACTAATAAATTTGTCAAAAACAATTAACCAGAGGAGAAAACAGAAGGCCGCGACCTCTGCAACGTCAGGGGGGGCTCGCTTGCTGTTGCTCAACACTATGTACCGTCTTAACGATTAATTGATTCCATTGATCCTCGAGTGGTTCACTTGGAATCCTACTGTATTTTTCACACCGCGTGGAGAGACGGGAGCATCTGTTGCCCCTGATAGCTTTGACTTATTTGACTTTTCCTGACACAGAGAGATGGTTGCCTGTGCAGACACATCAGCCACAATGTGTTAACCCCTGGCCAGAGCAGCGATTCCCACTGGGGCCACTCGGAAAATGTCCTGCCCTGATGGGCTGATGGGAATCAGAGGAAATCAATAAGCAATGATAGACTTCTGCTGTCCACTCAGCTAATCCTGTTAGTGATAGCTGTGGGTTTAATCGAATGATTGCACACACTACAGACGCTCAGACACTGAGACAAGCACACACACACACACACACACACACACACACACAAAACCTCCAAGTACACTTAACCCCATAACATTCTTATGGATAAGATCTGCAGATCTTCATTCTCCCTCCGCTGTCATTTTGTTGAAACAAGCAGCGATTTGAGAGACAATTCATTCGGCGGCAGGAGGAGAATCAGTCAATTTAATAAATCCTTTGCTCGTAGTCCAAGTTGGACCAGATTGCAGGAACAATTTCATTGGAGCCGAAGACATGGAATAAAGACGCATTTTGTCCCTATGATCATTCGATAAAGGATCTCTTTTTGATATGGAGATCAGTGCAATGCATGGCAGTGTATGGGAAGCTGAGCGGAAATGCACTTCCTTTGACAAAGACCATCTCTCCTCATGCTGTATACATATCAAAGTGACACAAGCCCTGATAGCTTCTCTCAATACCACACACATATGTTGCAAAGTATTTCTGGGTTAATACTTTAACCCACTCTCCTACGAGTGAATAGACATCATAAATGCAGGCCCCGGTGGCACATGTTTAAAGTTACATTAAGAGAGCACATCAATTGCAGATGACATAATCCCCAGCCCGCTTTTCAGGCCCTCTCTCACTTCCTTAATCTCTCCGTTCTTTAACCCTCATCTTCTGAGAGGCTGAAAGCTCCCTTCATCTTCTCCTCAAGCTAGCCGAGAAATGGCAAGCTGCTCGGGGAGGGAGGAGGAGAAGAAGCGGTGTTACTGAAGTCTGATTAAATTAACGCTCTGATGCAGATTTTTTTTTTTTTTTTTTGCGTTTGCCTTTCTCTCCTTTGCTTTGACCGAGTACGTGGCATCTTTGAAAATTAGATGAACTTCTTACATGAGGGTCTGCACATGAATGATGCGCGTTCTGCTGTGTGTTTGCGCATTTACTTTTAATTAATTATTCTTGTCTGTGTCATTAGCGGGATCCATGACTTGGGATCCTGATTTGCATGGATAGATAAATATGAGCTAATGTGGGTTAATAAAAGCCTTAAGTGTTCTTCTCTCCACCTCATCCACCCACTGTAACCCTCTGTAACCTCCAGCCTTGCCCAGCTCTCCTTGAGGCAGAAAGCAGAACCATCCCCTGTAGAAGTACTATAATTACAAGGTTCCTACATCCAAGTAACAAGAGGTTTACATAACTCCCGCATGAGCCACTCTTTATTCCGACACTGTTCTTGCCATCCCTGTCTTCCTTCTCTAATACAAATGGTGTTTAAACAATGTCTGATATCCCACAATGCACATCCAGTAAGTTAAAGTGAAAACTAAGAAAAGTTCACTACATCCATTTTACTTCCTCACATGTGAACTGAATTCCAGCTCAGACGCTGATTAAATTCCACTATCTAAAGCTAATTAATCATTTCCATTGTGTCTAATATTGTCATCAGAAAGGTGCTTAGTTGACACTCTAATTCAGAGGGAATGTGGCACCAATCGAGTGTGATCACTACAATATGCCAACAGGAGGAAGAAAAAAAAAAGCAGCAAAAAAATTAAAATAAAATATATATGTATACATATACACACACGCACACGCACATTTATGTGTGTGTAGTACTCAGAAGTCATTTAAGTAATCCCCAGCCCCCCAAAAAATTGGCAACATATGGAAATTGCGCAATTTTATTACTTCTAGCCATCCAGTGTCTGCACCAATACCATTGTCCTCCTCCTTCTTCTTCATTGACCCCATCCTTCCTCCACCTATCTGCTCCAACTAGGTGATGTTTATCTCCAGCAGGAGGAAATTAAAGCCTTGCTTCATGAGCAGCAGATATGCAAATCTTACACCATGCAAATAGATTGCTAAGCTCCCACAGTGGGCAGCGTGCATCGGGCCGCCCTTTGTAGCCCACTGATTTTAAACCCGAATCAAGACGTGGAATTACAGGCCACACATGTGGCTTCCTCGAAAACCTGGACTTTCAGATATAAATGAAAATAGAGAGGGCAGAGTGAAGAATTAGTGGTGGATCTGAAAATTAAAAACTAGGTTATTTATTCAGGTTGTCCATCAGCGTAGATAGGGTTTAATAATTCTTGTTTGACCACAGGTGACTGCTTATCTGGAGCTCTGACACACGCAGCATGGAAATAAGTCCGTGTGATATCGCCATTATATGGGCTATGTATTTTCTTCAACTCACAAAATTGGAAAGTAATAGTGGCCATGCAAAATGCCTTGCAGTTTTAGAGTATGTAATTTTGATATGCAGTAGTTTTATTGTCAGGCGGGGTGTATGGGCTGTTTCCCTGTGTGATTGCGGGTCTGGCTTGTATTGTGAGAGGGAGGCAGACAGGGGAAGATAGTATTAAACCTGTCCTTGCCATTCCAAGCGGTCTGCATGTTTCTCTCTATCATTCGGCAGTTTCTATCCACTTACGCTATAATTAAGTTTCCTGACCCCTGCCATGCAGCCTTAACTAGGCATTGGGAAATATACAGCCACTGCAGATCTCTTAGCCTGATGTGCTCTCTCTCTCTCTCTCTCTGCTTTCCCACCTCCCTCTCTCTCCTTCACCATGTCTGAAAGTCTCTCTCTCTCCCACTGTCTCTTTCTTTCTTCGAGTCTCCATGGCACTGTAATGGAATAAGAATTATTAATCGAGTAATTGTGTGGAACACATTAGTTTGCATTGAATTTCTCTCTCTCATTTTCGATGCTTGATTATGAGGCTATTGGGCAGACTATACCCCCCCACACACACACACTCTCACGCACTCCAAACACATAACAGATGCCCCCTCCACACACACACACGCACACACACGCGCACGCTAGATCACACTTCTCTAAATGGCATAATCTCCCTCTTTTTCATCGTCAGCATGGACACATAAATCTCACACATACACACGAACACACACAATGGGCTGTTGGGTGTGTTTTCATCACACCTAATGCTTAATATGTGTGTGAGGTGCTGAAGGAGGCTCCAGCTGATTGGAAAAATTTTGTAATGTCCCTTTAACCTCCAACCCGCTTGATAAAAAAAAAAGCGAGACACGGAAAATAACCTGCAGCATATGTACAAATACTAATTGCAAAAACAGGGGGGGGGGGAAGCCCAAAACCCATCAGAGGCAGGAGTGCTGGCACTGACATCCATCATAAAGAAACCCTCTTCAATCATAATTAGTCTAATTAATTTAAATCAGTGTTGGATGCCTATCTAAATACAGTGACAACACAAAATTAACATCCTCCCTGCAGCACATAGCCTCAGCCTATACGTTCCCATAGTGAAACACACCCTCGTAGGATTAGAGCAGAAGAATAGGGGGATTATTATTTCATGACCTTTCAATCCGCTGCCTGTCAGGTTGAACTAAAGCCATATATGCTGCTGGAGGACTAATCTCCTTCTCCCTTTGTGTCCGCAAGGGATGTGTCATTTCTTTATCCCCTCTATCCAGATTTACACCATAAAATAAACTTCCTAGCCTGATCTGATAAGAAGCCATCTCCTTACCGGGATAAGGCTGTGGTGCGCCTCGCCTCCCTGCTTCCCCGTAGCCGTATTTTTGGGTGTCAGATAACTCAAGATGGGAATGGGAACAGTCAGGAAATGCCACTTTGTCTGTCTGGGAGCAGGTGACAACAAAACGACAGTGACTCTGATTAGAAAAAACACCCTCCTTCTCTCCTCCAGCACCACCATCACCACTCTGTCTTCTTTCTTTCTAAAAACCACCAAATATCACATACTAGAAACACTTATCGGATCACGTGTGTGTGTGTGTGTGTGTGTATGTGAGACACAAATAAACTGATATTTGCAAACAAAGTTGTCACATTACAGACATACACTTGTGTTGCCTTTGCGATCATCCCATCTTAATCACTGGTAAGTCATCGCCGCCTCAGCTGTCAGTCTGAGCCATGATCTCCTGATCTCACTGCTACATCTGCAAATCCTGTCTCCATGTTTCCCCCGCCTCACTGTCTGTGTGACTTCTTTTTCAATTATTTAATGGACCCAGGTCATATTATAGAGGCTTGCACCCCTGGCTGCAAATCTTTTTGCGGTACAGCTGGGCACTGGATTAAAAGACACACAAATTCATGTGTTTTCATGAAGCGGATGCTCTGCTGTTGCCTAAAGGTTATAGCCTACAGGTGGCAGAAATGAGCATTATGAATTGGTGAAGCAAAGGTTTGCAGTCAGCACTGAAGTAATGTTGAAAAACATTCAATTGAAAAACAACATTTGTCTTCAGCCCTGAAGAAATAAACCCATAAACACATGAGCCAAAAATATAAGTACACCATATAAGTGATTAGTCCTGCAGTAAAAAAAATATTTGTTTTTAAATTACAACCAGGGGGTGACTGTGCCTAATCAGACTACAGGCACTGCCTTTTCTATTTAAGTTTTTTTTTTGTAATGCTCTTAAAAACAACAGGGAAATGCTTGGACCACAAATAAATGCTGGCAAACAAACAAAAAAAAAACATGTCATGCTGTGCAACAATCAGTAGCAGGGTGGACTTTCAGCAATTAAGTATGAGTAAAGCACTGATCAAATCACAACTACACTTCTTCAATACTGCTTTAGTACACTCTATAGACACGTCATAGACTGATGTTAGTGTTCAAGGACATTTGCTGAAATGGTTTTGTTTTTTGTGAGTGGGAGGGAAGTCAAATCAAAAACCCAAGGAGAAGCAATAAAAGTGCACAAGGACAGAGTCAGATCATAAACTCCTTCACTGTGTTTCTCCTGGAAGAGACAGAGTGTGAACACACACACGCTCGCGCTGACCCATTTACCCCGTATGGACGCGTTGCAGTGCATGGAGAGTCACGCGGACGCTGCATTGTCCTCGCGCTGCGGACGTCTCGCGCCGCGGCCGGAAACATAAAGCACCTATTCACCTGCTGCTTTGGATTCCGGCTCCTGTTCCTGCTGCGCCCCGCAGATCTGCGCGGTTGGTTATTTGTCGCTCTGACGCGCACAACGTTTCTGCTCGTCCGCAAAACAGGATCCGCACATAAACAGCCACTTCCCCAGGTTTTTTTTTTTTGCCTTTCTCGTCTCCAAAACGACACCATTGAATGGCAGGTGCATTTTCCGAAAGCAGTGGTTTGTGCGCGCGCCTGCCGCATCAGCAAATTGATTTATAATAATTAAGCTTAGAAAAAAAAATACAAACACACAAGAAAAAAATAACACTGGGTATTTTAAAAGTGATAAAAAAAAATGTCTTCTTTTTTTAAATGTCAGCGTCACGATGATAAAAATCTGAGGATGCAGGGAGGACTTTGGTGAGAAGTGACTAATTACCCTGTGGACCGTCCTGATAGTGGAGAATAATTAGATTTACACAAAAGACCCTAAACCGGCATCTGAATAACAAGAGCAACATTTTCAATGGGAAATTTAATTTGATTTTGTTTCCAGTTCCCTCCGTAAAGCAAAGTGGGAAAAAGTACTAAAAGGACAAAACAAAAAGACAAAGGGGGGAGGGGGGGTTAAAAAAAAGTCTTCTCGGGAAAAAGCTGACAAAACCTAGTGTAGTCAAAGTGGTCGGCCTGTACGGTACCTCATCTATTCACAATTATAAAGTGATTAGATATAAAAACTTATCCACTAAACAGGGAACAGATGAAATGGTCTTAAAAAAAACAAACCATAAAAATGTAAATTTAATTTTTATCAATTCAAGACAATAATTAAATTACTGTTTCAATAAAAAGGTTCTGGGTGGTAGGAAAAAAAACCTTTATTTTGTGAAATAATAATTTTTGTGAAATAAAAATAAAATTTTAAATGATTTTATGTGATATATGAAATGATATATGTATAAAGGCACATTCAACTGGAAATAACATAATTGAATGTAAAGCTTTAAACCCAGTATAAGTGGACAGAGTTGGACTGTGTTAAGAACAGAAGTGGAATGAGACAATTTCAAAGAGCCTCGAGTGGACAATTTGTGATCTAGATGATGGAGGCAAAACAAAAACAGTGTGATATTTAAGAGAATATCACACATGGAAATGATTCTCCCATCACTGTGGAAAATATCTGCTTTCATCACGGCCTATATAGACAGGCACATGCTAACTATGCAGGCCATACAACATGCAAATAGTGTGAGAGTGCTTTAGAAGATTAGAAGATAGACATGCAGCCCACAGTGGGCTGAGAGGAGTGGGCTCTCCTCCAAGACCGTCTCATCTCCTCAGGACTGAGAGAGGCATCCTAATCCTTTACCTTTCATAGTGATCTAAAGCCGATTTAAAAACTGTCACTATCCTAGTTTGTGTTGATTTCGTGTTCAGCTGCAGCTCAAGGCGATACTCTGCACACCCACTTCTGACATGACCAAACAGATGTGCGAGACGGAGCGAGGGAGCGAAAGAGGGATGAAGGCACTGAGGAAGGAGAAGAGCTAACTGACCGAAGGATGAAAGAATATCCAATTCCTTTTGTTCGATTGTCTGCGTGTGATCCGACTGTTATATTCTTATATTCTCGTTGCAGCGTGTTCAGGGCTTGTGCCGTGAGATTCAGACGTCCACTGCTTATTTTATACACTGTCTAACAAAACCCAGTAACTCTGCGTCCAAAAATACACACTCCCACACAAACGGATAGACCATAACGCAGATGAGTAAACATCTCGATGTCTCGCAGACCCACACACACACGTGCACACACACACGCACGCACAATAACAGAAACCATTGACCGCCGCGTTTGCATTCCACCTTCCTCTCCTCTCCCTCCTGCTCCTCAAGGCCTTACTGTATTATTCTGTAAACAGCAAGAGCCCTGCATTGACAGAGCTAATCACTGCAGAGACAAGGCCTCACTCTCCCTTTCTCTCTCACTCTCACTCACTCACTCGCTCACACAAACACACACACACACACACAGAATGATTGACACACAATGGCAGCAAATCTATGCAATGCCCCCCCTTGTCTTGCTTTTTGCTTTCTCTCTTCCAGTTGAAAAGACAAGGGGGGAGGTTTGTGCATGTGTGTGTGTGTGTGTCTGTGTGTGTGTGTGTGTGTGTGTGTGGTGTTGTAGGGGGGGTTTACAGGGAGTAATGTCCAACAAACAGAGCCAGAGGAGAAGTGAGGATGGCAAAAGATGAGCTTGTGACTAACACTGTTGCTATCCCTTCTCCTAATCCCCCCTTGTTAGGTGCAGCAGCCAATCTGGAGAGAGTCTCAACCCTTCTCGTATGAATATGATCCCTGTGCTGGCTGAAGCCCAGTCAACCACTGATCCTGTTATCATCTCACCGGAGAGGAGGAGAAGAAAATGAGGGGCGAGAGAGAGAGAGAGAGAGAGAGAGAGAAAGAAAGGAAAAGGGGAGGTGCGCTCTTTATTGTTTACTCACGCCTCTAGTGTCATCCGCCAGCGCTTTGACGACCTATAATCCCACTCGCTACACATAATTCCTCCATGATTTTAAACCTCTACCGAGTGTGTCGTTCATTTGAGTGGGAGTATGTCGGGTTATGGAGAGTGGCCCACTAATTGTCAGGTTGCTGGGTCTGTGCCTTCTTTGAACAGGACTCCGGGTATGTGAAAATCGAATCAACATCCAAGAAGTTTTATTTTTGTGTCTTTAAGTGTGTCGGATGTTCACAGAGGGTTCAGTCTACAATCGCACAGATCCGCAGTCAAATCACACCTGATATTATTACAAATGAAAAGCAGCAATGAGGAATTTTCCCTTTTTATTACTCTTCTCACTTTTATGATGTAAACATTGCATTGTATTCTTTATTGCATTACCCGATCCTAACCCTTTTAATGTCTTCAACTGTCTTCTTATTATGTTGTGTTTATGTTTTATTTTGCCTTGATGCAAAAGAGTTTCCTCTGGAATAATACTGAACTGAACTGAATATCAAATTGCTCCCATTGTGAGCATAATGTTGGGGGGGGTCCTTTTAAAGTGTCTACTCGCACTGAGTGATTATTTCATATCAGACTACATTGACTCTCGGCAAATTTTTTATCATAATCAAATGTCTCGTTTCCACAATTAATTGTTTAAAGCCGTTATTAAAAAGCGTTTAAACCAATTTAACAAAGTTTGTTGTAATGCATTACAGTGGGTCACATTTGCACAATGCATGGTCTTGAATGTCACACACACAAGGATTTGAAAATACACTAAGTAATACTGAATAATTTGGACGGCATTAACGTCACAAATCTTTGGTGTGCAAGTTTGGTTGATTTTTGTTTTGACATCGAGAGGTCGTTTCCTGGCCGTGCGCTGTCTCCCGAGGCGACAGGAAGTGTGGTTAATTAAAGAGTGGACAGCACTCCAGACTGCACTCACACACTCCTGGTATTGTCATAAGCACCACTCCTACAACACACTCCCTCAAGAGTCATTTCCCTCTGTTTCTTAGGACATGGAGGGCCGTGCCATGCCCTCTAGGGCACTGAAGCACACTCCGATGAGTCTCTTATGGACATGTGGAAGCAGGGATGCATTTAGGTCCACAGCCACCACTTTTGCTTAGGCTCATCCAGATAGCCACCGGATAACGCTTTCAGTTCAGCTTGGTGTTATCGCTCTGCTTTTCTTAGAGAAATATGAACCTGTCACACGGGGCACCTGAAAGATTTGTTACATAGTTCCACAAGGCAGATAAACCCAACAAAAGGGCCAATGCCCTGCCCTGTCTGCAAGCAGAGTTAGAGGGACTGCAGCACTAATCAGTGGGAGAAGATCACATCTGGCCTGACAGCAGCTGCATCACTGTTTAGAGCAGCTGCCAGCGTGAGAAACACACAGGTCGATTCCCTTTTCTCCTCGGACAGAGTGGGTGTTCTCCTAATTCATTTCTTCTTTCTCTGTCCCTTTCTTTGAGCTAGCCAATTAACCTGGGTGCAGTGCACTAATGAGTTCCCTCTGGTGGCTCTGCACTGCTCAATGGGGAAGAGGGAAGAGCAGGGTGAGATGAAAGGAAAAGCGCAGAGGGGTCAGGGAGGGATAGCATATAGGGCTGTGGGTGGGTGTGCGGGGTGGCAGAGAGGTGCTGGCGTGGCAGAGGCGAAGACGGGCTAAGAGAGTCTGAGAAAAGGGTGAAGTAGGGTTGATAAAGGGGTGAGGATCAGGGAGGGGTGAGGAGAATGGGGTTCAGGGCAGGGGAATATGGGGTGGGTAGATGTGATGCATGGGAGAGGGGACAGAACACCATCCAGTTGGCCGCTGCGGACCTATCACCAAGACATTGTCAGCCAGACAATGGGCTTATCAGCCTCCTTTTCACACCAGTCTGATTAACTGGGAGGAATGGGAGGAAGAGGAGGGGAAGGGAAAGGGTACGTCCTTGTACCGGCCCAGTAAATGTCAGAGAGGGGACCAGACGCCCAAACTAGCCACATGGATTGCTCATATGTCACAGAGAGAACGGGCACCATTTAAAACCCACTGTAAAACCTGCATCCTCACCGTATGGTCAACAATGAGCAGAGGTTTGATCCCAATAAATCCACAACCTCTGTGAATGTATCTCACTAAACAGATTAACAAGGAGGTGATAAGCACCTTTAATTCCCATTAGCTAAATCTGTCCATGTTATCAGTCACTGAAACACCACCGAGCAGACTTGGGTTCACCATGGGCGTAGATGCTTGGTTTGGAAATGGTAGCAAACAATTAGCAAAGAGCATATTTTAACCACATATCAAATCACACCATTTAAAAAGCAAACAAACCTGCTCAAACTAAGGGAAACCTGCTTATGTGAACGTGTACCTCCTTGTTGTTGTTGTGCACTATTAGTGATGAATGAAAAAGCATTGTTATTGGAACAACATTATTTGTGAGTAAAGCTGGTTTAGAGCTACTAACACATCTGTCAAACTGGTCTTGCCTGCCAGGCACACTTCTGTCAAGCTTGGGGAGAGCTGTATAAGAACAATGGATGACTAAGAGAAGGCTTTGGCGTCGTTGTTACATTAGTCTTGTGGGATATTGATCCCAGCTTGTTTGTTTACATGTTTACTGTTTCCCGTTTGTGCGGCCTTGACATCCATCTGTCACACAGACAGATTGAGTGGGTGGAGAAGTGAGTTACAATGTGAGCATTGAGATAAAGGTGAATTGGAAAAAAAAACTTTCAACTGGCAATGAGTGCAGACTTGGGTGAAATATAATAATAATATATTAGTTTCTAATCGAATGGAACCAGAAAAAGCTTATGTTCTTGTTGCTGGATGATACCAATTTAGTGGCGGGTGTTGTAAAAGCAGTGCTTCGAGTAACAAGTGATTATGCTCTTCTTGCTCTTCATGTCCCTCTTTTTACTACATTTCTTTTTTGTTTTCAGGGGAAAGGATGCAGTAATTAGAGGGTATACCAGGTGGAAGCACACAGCTCAAGAGCGCGGCGCTAGCTCGCCCTCTTCTCCACAGGACGATGGGAAGAGAGAGGGAAATGTGGTGGAGGGTGGCCACGACTGGAGAGGAGAAAGTGGCAGAAGAATACATCCACGTAAAAAAAAAAAAAGAAAAGGGGAGAGGGGAAGCCGTAACCAGGGTTGGGAGCATATTGGGTCAAAGAAAATAAAACGTGTCATTTAGCCAAAGAAAGAAGATGAGAGCAGTGTGCATGATGTTTTGGGGGGGGGGGGGGGCTAGAGTTGGGGATGGCTGGGAGAGGTGAAGGGGAGGTGGAGAAGAGGTTAGCTGTTAAATAAGGTGGGGGTCAAAAGAGAGGGGGTGGATGCCCACCGTGGTACAAATGAGGGTCTGCAGGCAGGGGGGCCACCCACAGAACAACTTGGCCAACAAAGGTGCTTCTGTCTTGGCCTCCCTCCTCCACAGACCTCCTTGAGTGGGCAGGATTCCATTAGCAAGCTGCAGAACCTGCGGCCTATTCATTCACCCGTCCAGGCCGCACAGAGTGTGTTCTCAAGCACACAGACACACACGCACACATGCACACATCACAATAAACCACACACGTGCTCACCCAGCACACATGCATGCACTCATTCACAGTCACTCACTCTCTCACACACACACACACACACACACACACAAAACACCACTAATTAATCCTCAGATTACCCAGCCAATTATTACCGCACTTGTACTAATTAGAAATTATTTAAAGCATTTCCCAATTAGGGTTTACATGCTCAGTTGGGCAGGAGTCTGCCTTGATAATCCAACTGGTTTTATAGTGGGGGGGAAAAATGGCAAGCTCATTCATATATATCTTCGATGTGTGCGCACACACACGTACACACAAATCTGGATCCGGCTGTGGTAATCAGGCCGTCTCGACGCGTCCTTCTCTCCGGACGAGGGGGATGAGGACAGACAGGAGGAAGAAAAAAGAGAAAGAAATAAAACAACAAAAGACATGCTCCTTCAGTGCAGCAGCAATACTGTAGGTCGCTCTTGTTAGGTCTGGGGACAGTGATTAGGAGAGGCCACAATAAGAACTGCCAGGAAACACATGCCAATTACGTTACCAGGAGAACCACGGGCCCTCATTGCTATGGGAAACCCACTAGTTTCCGCACCACACGGCCCCCTCACACACACACACACACACGCACCCATGGCCTCATCCACTGGCGTTTTCAACCCTTTGATTACATTATTACATGAATAAGAGGAGGACAAGAAAAAACAAGATGGCAAAAAGGAGGGGATGACACTGCAGTGCAATGGACCTTCCAAAAGGAAGGAGCGGTTTACAGAAGGGGGTAAAAGTTGGTTGCCAAGAGGGATAAACTTTAACAATCTCCCACTGGATTAAAAAGTGGGCCCTCTGGTCAACCAAACTTTCACTGAGACAACGACAATGAGAAAACAAGAGAGGGGTGGGGGAGCAAAATGGGGAAGCAAATGTGGTGGGATAAGAGGGGCGGGACTCCGAGGAGAATTATTAGCATAGAGAATTACAGGCTCATCCATGGGTGACATGTAAGCCTCAGCTTCACACTCAAATGTTTACAACACTGATATTTGCACAACCATGATGTTATCAGGCGTCGATGTAATACTCAAAGCTTTTGTTCTGACTTGCACGGCAACACTCACCATGTCTCCGAATGCAATAACCAGGATGCAGATAGCGGCGGCACAGTGTTTACCAGCAATGTTGTCTTGGGGAGCTGCGACCTGAGTGGCAGAGAACAGAGAAAAATCTCACTCTGGAATATCTGCGCTGATGTGATGATGGCTGAGATGTTGATTAATGTGCACGGTCTCTGTTATTAAATAAACAGGGTGAAAACACATAATATATTGAATAAATTAAGAGCGTGAACCGATCTCCCCTGCAACATCCAGCTCATTAGAATGCATGAGGAAACGATGTTCTGATTGCGACAAGAGTCACTCATTAAGCCATGTTTGTCCCCCGCCAGAGCACCACTCCCTGCATGCTACCCACCCCCCCCGCCCAAAACACTTACCCCCCATGCCTGCCATACACTCCACACCAAATCCCTCCCTACCAAACACTCTCCTGCTAAAAGCTCCCTGACTTAACATCACCCCTTCCCAATGGAAGTCACCAACAAACCCCTAACACTCTTTTCAGCCCCTTTCCACACACATAGTCCTCATTTTCCCCCCAACCCCTCCCTCCTTCTCCTTCTCCTCTGCTGGGATCTGTGTCATCATTTTAATTAATTTCTAATCAGGCGAGAGTAAACTAATCAGGGGAGGCGTTAAACAATGACAGCTCTGCCTGCTCAGCCTCATGCTGGGGGCCGCCAGGCTGCTCTGCATGCTGAGAGGAGCTGCGCATTGATAAACAAGTCAGTGTTGACGGGGTTATCCACACCCATCGCCTCTCTCATACATGTTAATATGGAGTGTGAGGCAAATACATATGTGGCCCATTTGCTTTTGCATTAAGAGAAATGTGGCGTTTGGAGCTACTGTATGGTCACTTTTACATTGCTAACGAGCGTTGTAAATCCACACCAATCTGCGTCTTAATAAACATATCAGTTCATGGACATTATGATAGAAATGCATGTAAACGATCAGAAGGAACAAACAAATAACCATACCCTGTCTGAACGCTAGCTACCGTATGTATCTTCTTAGAATGGGTTGCACAAAGACTGTAGTTATCAGTAGGCGGCCAGATCCCGCCAAGGCTGAGCCATTGTGAAAAAACGAGAGAGAGAGAGAGAGAGAGAATACTTTTGGCCAATACATTAGCTGAGACAATGAAACAAGAAAGTGTTGATTAACCTCCGCGAGGCTTCCCTGTGCCTAAAATACCTTAAACCAACATAAGTGATTCATAATTGGCAAGCACTAACTATATGATTGCATGACAATGAGGCTGATGACAGACGGTGACACATAAATTAAAGACTACCATTACAACGGATGCCTCGGCGAGATTTTAAAGGTGCATTCTCTTGGGTTAAGTGTGTGATTGGCATCTGAGAGGAGCCTTGAGATGTGAGTTAGCCTGAGCTACTTGTCTGCAAACTGAGGTCGGCTTCACCATGAGCTCTGCCGGGTGCAGCAGAGTTCACAGTTTGTCTCTTGTCTTCAGAAGAAAGTAGCTTTTATCTCTCTCTCATCAAAGCCTTGCAACTGGACCTGATTACTCCATCGGCCAGTTCCATGGTAACCAATGACCATCGACTGGAGGGCCTGGCATAGTTACATGACACACACAAACAGATGCACTCCTGCACCTCCACACAACTTTTCAACTGGGAATTGTCAAGTCACAACGACAAACTCTCAGCACAAGAAAAGGACGACGCTACAGTGAAATCAAGGTTTGAAGCAAACGCACTGGTGGAAATTTAAAAGCAAATTTCCGTATGAAATTCAGATGGTGTGTCTAAAAGATTTTTTTTTAAATATCCAGCCCCCCCCCCAAAAAAAAACACCACCTCCTTCCTTGCCCTCTTTGCCAAGTATTAAATTCCCATGCCAACCGCTTGCCTGGGATAGAATGAGGATTGCGGAGGAGGGAAGCTCAAACCCTTCTATAACATGTCAAACAACGTTGGAATCCAAAACGCACGAGGAAGAGAAAAAGGGTTAGAGGCAGATTTTCTACCGGGAGAAAGAAACTGTCACATCATCAGATTGGTTATTCTAAGTGGTAGGATGTGGGTCTGGAGGCGAGGAGGGAGGAGCGGGGTGGCAGAGGCTCGGGCTGGCTGGCAGAATCTGGCAGCGATACACGATGGCGGTATTTCCACTAAAATAATCAGCCCCCAGGCAACGGAAGAGGTGGGGGGTGGGGTGTTGTGAAGGGGTTGCGGGGAAGAGAGGTTAGGGATTGCAGGGGTAGGAGAAGGAGACGGGATGGGTGAGGAAAGATATAAAGGGAGGGAAATAGCAAAAAAGGGGAGAAAGAAAATCTGGGAAGCCAACCAAGGAAATCCTGCTTCTCAGATATGCAGCTGTGGAATTAAAACTGGTATAAAAACACAAGAACAAAAATATACTTCACACTTCACAAGCCTATTGAAGGGTTGGGGGTGGGGGGTGTGCCACTCTTTGCTGGCACCGATGCCTCAGGGAGAAGAGGTAAACAGCTATTCTCACTTCATTTTGTCTGGTGCAGTGGTTTCAGGGTGAGTTGAGTAAGAGAGGGTGAGGTGAGGTGAGGTGGGGGGGGGGTTAGTTTGGTGCCTGTAGGGGTCTCATCAGGCTACAGGGCAAGCTCAAGTGAGAAGACAAGAGCCCCTTGGAGATGGAGGGAAACAAAATACCCCATGAAACAATTTCTACAGTTCTGTGTCCCCCTAAAGCACATCACAACGACACAGCGAGGCACCGATTCACGATCAAACGACCGTGATCGTCACTCAAATTCAATAATAACAACCCTCACAATCGAAAGCCCTCGAAATATACTGTACCTCCACTTCAGGCCAGGATTAGGCCTTTCTCGTGCTGATGTGCCGCATTACAACACAAAGACCTATCAGACTCGAAAACAACCATGCAAACACAGACAAACGACAAATCAGTTCATTTAAAATGCGGTGAAATAAACTGTACAAACAATGCGTTTTATGACAAAAATATAAATGTTCATTATAAAATAATACAACGGAGGATAGCAGGATTCCCCCACTGTACACAGGACACATGGACACAAACCCAGAAGGTGGTATATGGGCACGCATACTTTAAACTGCCGCTTTTAAAGGACTTGAAATACATTTTCAAAGTAAATTGCATTTCAGTCAGTAAAACCAAGCAACTTTGTTCCTAATAGAAAAAGGGGGAAAAAAACTAATTAATATTTGTGTGCGCTGAGAATCATGTTATCAAATCCAGTCTACTGGAGTGTGACACCACTAAAATAATACAATCATCAAGCATAATGAGAGAGTTAAAAAGTTCTCTTAATGCATGTATCAGAGTAAATGGTTGCAGTTGGGCATTGTGTTGCTTCATCACTGCAGAGACCTGATCTTAATACAAATCTCTGTGTAATACAGGCCTATTCATGCAGCCCGCCTTTCCCCCTCTGCTTCAATTATCATGTGCTCTTTTGGAGAGGTATTCAATTAAAATAGGCTCCTCCTTAGTTTTATCAGAAAATAAATTTGGCGATAGATAAATAATCATTTCAAAATGCTACGTGCATGCGGGCATGTGCACGAGTGTCCACACTTTACTAACAAGTAAAGAGCAGAGCAGAAAGACTAGTTCAGAAGTTCCGGCTTGGTTAAAAATAATCAATTAAAAGAAAAACAGGATATTTTATGTTTTCGTTCTTTCGTTTTGTTTATTACTCCTGCTTTTTAGAATTCAGTGAGTCAGAAGAGAACTCTCAATTACAGGATGAGAGTGGAATATTGGAAATAGAGGGACAATTAAGCAGCCATGAAATCATAAAAAGAAAAGGAAAAGGCAGAAAAAAAACCAGCAGATCTACCTTATTCAGTCAGCAGTGTTTTTGTTGGGGGTATTCTCTCCTGACTTTGTCATCTTTCCTTTCATTTCTCTGACATTCTCTCTGTCGGACCCTCCGAGTCCTCTCCTGAGACAGATGAGTGGAAGCAGAGTTCCAGAGAGAGCTATCAGGATTAGGATAATTAATATCATCTCATTTCACTGTGCAGCCCTCATTTCTCTGCAGCCCACTGCACACACAAGGACACAATGCAGTGAATACTGTGGCCGAGTGTATCCAGTCGGCTGTCAATCTAACCCCCAGCTCACACACACACGCACACACACACTCTACCCAAATCACACACAAATGCACACTCTGCAGCGCCTAAATTGCAGTTTGAGAGACGACAGGGGAGAGGCAGCGGTGGCAGTGGTGGTGGTGGGGGCTGCGGGGGCCCGAGGGACGCCATACAATGGAGCGTGCGGCTGACCAGCGTTCAGGTGAAATTGAATTGGAAATCTTCCACGGCTGGTTAGCATAACAAAGGGCCTCGTGGCTTTAGACAAAGGCTGCTTCTCTAATGCACAAAATCAATCTCTCTACGGGCTCGCCGCATTGTTCCCTCCCGCCATACAGGTGTTCCTTCAATGGTCCTTAATCAAAAGTGTCAAAACAAAGTTAAGAGTTATCTCGGCTCCTCCGCAGCTGCTTCTGCAGAGCAGAAAGAGGGAACGAGACCAGACGCTCATGATAGCAAACAGCTGAGTGAGTGTGTGTGTGTATAGGATGCTGGATGCATTCGCCACATCCTGCGGTATCAAATGGTCTGCTGGTGCTCGAGCTAAAGAGTCCTGCGAATCCAAAATTCTACCTGGGCTCTGTCCCAATGTGAGCAACTGGTACTCTTCAGAAAACAAGTCCAGTCTGGTCGAGGACGCAAAAGTTTTACTGGCTCCGTTTATTTCAGAGGTGATGAGGGCGATGGAGGATGAAGAATGGAAGCAGTGATGCAAGAATGGAACGATGGAACGTGTGACTGGATGATACAGGAGGGGTTAAAAACACCTCAGCCCTTGGGGTCTCCATTGCCATCATTCATGTGAGCTAGCAGGCAGCGTGTTCTATATGCAGAGAGGACAGATTTGATGGTGCTTTGTTTTGCTAAAGGGAGATCCTTCTTCGCCACTGTCTGTGGATTACCACATATAACAACATAAATAATCTGTAGGCTAATCCCATCTCCTAATAAGTGGTATCATAGACTCAACGTCTTCAGTTTGACAGGCGCCAGACGACAATCCATCAATCCACTGATACACACTCTGAACATAATACTGTTCCACATGATTTAAAATGTCAGCTGTGTGACAGGAAAAACCTCCATATCAAAAAAAATGACATTTTCATGATTGTGACAGAAGGACAGTGATCGGGATAAAATCATCTATCATGGTGCATGTAATCTCATACCCCATGACACGCTATTGTCGTTTTCCGCACATGTTCAGCTAATAGCTGACAAATCACTGTGACAAATCCTGTAAATATACGCTGACAATAACTATTATTAATACTAATCACACTGGTTTGACAGCAACAGGTCAAGAAGACTACGAAAAAAAGTGACTGCATAAAGTGAACAGAAAGGGGCAAGTGGATGCAACTATGGACAAACTCAACATCCCTCTCTGGTGTTCTTTGACAATGTTTAGGATCAAAAAATAAATAAATGAATGCTCAAATATTTATATAGAACAGTCAAATCTGATTTAATTGGCAAGTCTACATCAACTCCAAAGGCAAACTACCACTATCTTTATTTAAAGTTTGTCAAGCAAGTGGCATAGCTGTGCATCAGACCAAGTAGTGTGGATAGAAAATAAACTATAGATTTAGGGAGGACAACAAATATTGTTTTTGTATGTATTAAAACACAGATGGATGATATATTTAAGCATGACTGGAGATCTTAACGCAATTGTCACCAGATTAGCTGGATTACAGTGGATGTGGTCTGTAGGTCCTCTCACTTCCACTATCACCAGCTGGCCAACCACTAGGCCTCAGCTCAATCACAGCCTCTGCTGCTTTGGCCCTTGGGGGGACTCATGCAGACCAGTTGATTAAAAATCACTTAGTGAAGAACACAAACAAAGCTGTCAGCCTTTGGCTTGCCCTTGGGATTGAAGAGATGGGGGGGTTGCAGAGGAGGGGGTAAAATGAACAATTAGAGATGAAGGCAGAGAAGAGAGGAGATACTGTTAAGTCTGCAGAGATAGATTTTATAAGTTGACGAATGCTGGAATTACAGTTCTGGGAAAAGGCTGTCTATTGTTTAACCTCATTATTATAGCCACTTATCTCATAAATGCAAAACATATCTTGCTGAATGACCACCACTATCAGCTGTTGGCCAAAAAACTATGAGAGAAAACTAACAAACAGCAACAAAAAGAAACAGTTTTCAATAGTGTCCCCACTCGTGATCACTCAGCATACTCTGTAATTAATAACCAATCCCATATTGTAGACATGGGACAGTCGGAATCTAATTTGCTATTTTGTGGAAATGTGGAAATGCCACATTCCATCTCACTTCCTGCCACCAAGACCTATCATGAGTTGAAGCACTTAGAATTTTATTTTTATTTAGAAAGTTACAACCTTTACAATTTAAGTCAGTGGGAGGTTCACTGCTGCAGATCACAGGAGGTAGTAATGGATGAGAGGGATAGATGCTAGATGTGTCAACACATGATGACCGTTACTGGTCTGATCCTAACAGTCGTGATTAGTAAGCACACGTGCACATACACACTCACACTCACACACACACACGCACACACACAGCTGCCAATGACAAGGCCGGGACAGCACATCTTCAACGGTCTACTGGCCTTCACTACCAGATGGTAGTTCCCACTGGTTATTCTGTCTCTCTCTCTCTCTCGCTCTCTCTCACACACACACATACACACACGAACACATACACACGTACACACACACACACGCATAGCAATATGGTCCTCTAATACTGTTACATTTAAGCTAATTGCAAGTAAACTGTTATCAGGGTTTGTGGCAATCAATAAGTTACAAATTAGAGCAATGGAAATCTTACGATAGCGACATGTTGTATTTTATTATCTGTGTCACTATTACCTCCACACAGCAGGATTGGGTGGTATCCAGATCTTCCCATACTAAACCATGTTCCCAGCATATTAAAATCCCAATTTAAGGCCAATTTAAGGCTAGACCCTAAACTATACCCTGTAGGTTATATTTCCCACCACAAAGTGGTTCAAGTGTACGTTGTTTTGGTTTTATTTTTGTTAATTTTGGAAGTGTTAGATGTCCTTTCACTATGCTCTTACATTTTTTAACAGTTTTAAATGAGTAAAATAATTAGTTGTAGCACAGTGAAGCTGGTCACAGCAGATCGATTTGCTCAGCCCCTGTTTGTGCTTCACTCTCTCGAGCATTCACATAAAAACAACAAATTTTGTATTTTGCCTGGACAGATAATAATACCAGGTCTGAACAGACCAAAATGTAAGAAATCCATATTCATACATCACTTACTTTTACTTCAGCACATATTAAACATCACATCTGCAAACGGCTTGACTTCCACAGTCGACACCCAGCTGACAATACTCAAGGTAAAGCAACCTGAAAGAATTAGGACTGAACTGATGTGTATTATACCTCATGAAGGTGGTTCAACACAGGAACCTCCAACATTGAGCTGAATGAACACACCTCGCCTTTAGGAACAAGGTGAGAAGTTCCCCTGTGGAGCACAGCTGAAAGAACATAGTGAAAAGAGTCAAGTACAGAAACAACAAAAGAGAGATAACGGAGAGAATAAAAAGGAAACAACGAATATGGAAGTCTTCTGGGAAGCAGAGGCAAAGTCATCCCCACCCCGCTAGACACAACCTGGACCTTTAAGGGTCAACTATGAACTTCGAGACACATCAGCTTCCAGTATATTACCTGTGCACGGTGGAGAGAGACAACATTGTGTTTGGTCAATTATACATACATGCTCTCACTCTCTCTCTCACACACACACACACATATACAGAGGTTACCCTCCATCTCAACCCTTCGCAATGCTGTTGTGATTCTCCATCTTATTTTTGCTGACCTGTATGTGGTGGGGCTGACAGAGGTGAGCACACAATCTCCTAACGCCCAAACACACAGAATTGAATCACCTCTGGAGGTGACCTTCTTGGAGCAATACATCGCCTATCTGCACCCTGCTGTCAGGGGGCCCATTTAGGGCAGTGAGTGACCCTAGCTTGGCCTCCGGGTCTGTGGCTCCTCTGCCTTGGCTGCTGAGCAACATGACAACCTATACAAGGCCCTGTCAAACACATGATTGACGTGTCCCCCGCCCATCTTGACCAACATTCACACCCTCCACACCAAATTACCCAAAAACCCAGACGGACAACCGTATCGTGGCTGCACATTTGCTCTCTCGTCACCCTCCATATGTTACACACAAACACACACACACACACACACACAATTATGGTATTAATAGTTTTGTCATATAATGTAAAACAGGTTACACAGGATTAGTTTTACGTTCAGAGTCAATTAAAGGTAGTGCACAGAGAACCAAGTCCACAACACGGGCTCCATGTAAATGGAGGATAGGTTATGTAGTGACTAAATCAGAACCAACACGGGGCCCGTTATTTAGTCACTTTTACTTTTCCCATGCTATTGTGATTGATTTTGTTGCTGCTGCAGAGCAGCCTGATCACGCACCACTCTTCACCAACCACAATGTCTCCCATGACTTGGCCATACCTGCCGCAGAGACCGAACACACACACACACACAAAAGCAAATGATTCGCAGCCGCGCATACAGAAAAACACTTACACGCAAACACAAAAAGAGGGTCCCCACTGTGAGGAAAAAGAGCTACAGTACTCCCTACATCAACAGTGGCCTAGATAAACACAATACACACAAAAGAGTCACCCCATGAAAATAACCCTTCATCTAAGCATCACTGCACTTATCTACTCATAAACATAAGGATAAATCAATTCAGTGAGAAACATTATTTTTTCACTCATTTGAAATTACAGCTGCGGGACTAAAGCTAGCATGATAGCATAGGTCAAATTCACTAACCTCCTTTCTCCATGGCAACAGCCTACCTCTTACAAAAAAGGCTCAGTGTGGCTGTTGAATTCATTGTGACAGTTTTTCTATGAACTGTGAATATGTGTGTCATGTGTCACAAGTGTGTGTGCGTCTCTTTGCGTGTGTTTCTCAAGGAAGATACAAGAATGCACGCATGTACATGTGTATAAACACACCACACAAGTGTACTTTTGTATGGAGGTGTATCTGTTGATAAGTGTTTGAGAGTGTGCGCGTGCTTCTGTGTGTGTGTGTGTGAGATGACAACCCTGTTATCACAGCGTCTGTATTAGCATTGCAGCGTCTCACCGCTTTGTTTTACTCTGACCTGTATAATCAGTGTCACATTAGCAACACAACAAATCAAACGCTGTGAGGTCCCCCCAGCAACCTCTCACATACATGTTTGTGGACACACACACATACACGCACACACTGCATGTCCTCCTTCATGCTCCCAGCTGGCCACCATACTGTGTCAAACAGATGCTAATTAATATGATAACTAATACCTATTACACAACATAAAAACCTCCAAAACAGCTCATTTAATTTCTTCTCATTCAAAACCATAAAGAGATATAATAAAATAGGGATTTGTATTTATGCATGCTGCTTACTGAGTAAATATCAAAGCAGCTGTTAAAAAATAAATAAACACAACTGTGGTCACTACTGCCATATTCTTTTCCTTAATAGTACAGGTTTTTAGTGTACCGTAATAATATTGGTGCTACTAAATTGCTATGAAGATTGTTATGCACTACCACAAATCTGATTATTTGATTATTTAAAATATGTGATGAAGAGGAAAAAAAATAGTCTCCAGCTATTGTAAAGATGTATTGTTAGCTTCCAGATGCCAGGATTTTTTGGTTTAGAACAAAACAATTAATTGATGTGGCCTTGGATTGTGAAAAGTATAAAAGGTTTTTCTTCTATATTTTCTGAAATTTTATTAACATAACAATAATTGAGAACAAGCAAACATTATTTTCTTCTTGTTGTTTTGTCATTAACTTGCAAAAGAGAAAGGGGGATTTTAATGAAGCAAGTTTTTTCAACAATTAGAGATTTGGAGGTCTGAAAGTGATAGTACAACATAGTTTAGTTACATTTATTTCCTTTGTTTTACAAAACTGATATATTTTGTATATAGTATATACTGTTAGTATATACTGTCTTTAACAATCTGTAGCAGTGAAGAGTTATTTTCCTTTTTTGATGTAGGAGCAGGAAAGTCAGCATCTGCTCAGCTTCTTCTACTGTAACCCCTCCAGTGTTGAAAAAAATGAGAAAAAAAACGATGCAGAGAGGAAGGAAGAAACTCAGAAGAGGGAAGAAAAACAGAGGAAGGAAGGGAGAGAAGACAGACTGAGACAGATGGGAAAAAAGACGAGTGCGGAAAGAGACAGGAAGAGGGAGCTGAAAGGAGAAGAGGAGGAGGTAAAGAAGGAGAGATTGTGCGCAGAGAGGGAGGCGTACTGTAGGAGATCCAGCTGACATTAGCGGGTGAGTTTATAAGATGTGATGATTAGCCAAATCCTGCTAATCAATGACACATTCACATGGGTTCCTGCTCTGTTGCTAAACACTAATTGGTCTATTCTGTAGCAAATAGGGAGATGCTGTTTCCCACTTCACTGTAAGCAATGTGAGCTGACACACACACACACACACACACACACACACGCACAAGTCAAATGTTGCACGCACGAACATAATGTAGATCTGTAGAAGATTCTGGTACATAAAAAGGTCAAATTGAGACTGATTCAATTTGAAAGTGGATGAAGAGCAGAGGATCCTGCTTGACTCAGTCTAACAATAAGGAGAGAATGGGATCCACGGAGCGGGCCAGTTGAACCAGCCAGTTGGGAGGGGAGGAGGGGGGAAAAGGGGGGCAGGAGAAGGAGCACCAAATTCAATTTCACTTTGTCGAGTATTTAGATAATGTTTCCTAATGTAATGCCGGTCGTGAGTGAGTCCAGGGTATAGCTGCAGTAGTCATTAACCACAATGCAGCAGCAGCGCCACCAATGTCCAAGTGCAGGCACCGCATCACTCGAGCTGAAACCATACACCTTGAAGACGGGATACAGGGACTAAACCTGCTGCTGTATTGAAGATGTGTCTGAATAGCAGGTGTATGTTTGTCTGGTTAAATGTTCTCACTGATGATTAAATCCACCAAAGCCTACAACTGTACCTGTAAATCACAACTACCATCATCACACTTTGTATGTATTGTGCATAGACGTGGAAAAACATGGGGCTGAAACTAATGATTCATATCTTGATTCATCTTATATTTTGGTACGTGTTTCGGTAGTGAAAAACGCTGAGCAAAACAGATTATTTAAATCAGCAAATTCCATATATGCCTCGGATCCTTGCTTTAGCTGCATGTCTACATTCTTCTTCTAATCCAGTTTCAAATTAGTTGTGTGTACACAGTTATTCAAATATATGTTAACTCATATATATAATACAGCACTGATTAAAGTTTAATATTTCAGCAACAATTAAACCTGAAGTATGTTACTTTTAAACATGTCAATAAAGATATATGTATATTTTTCAAACTAAAAATACAAACTATATGATTTGGTGGTTTTGAGGTACTCGTACAAAAGCAATACCAAATATGCTACATTGGACGTAAAAAACAACAACAACAACAAAAACAAACTGTTTGTTGCTGGCCCATTATAAACAGCATGTTTATAAATTGCAAATATTCACTTGGTACAGAAGCACTCACCTTAGAGAACAGTGTTGTCATAATATTTTCACATAAACATCTCACAGTGTCTCTCATACAGTAGACACACACACACACACAGCACATCCACACCCAAAGCATGATGGGTACGGTCAATGTGGGATGTATTCCCTTTCTCAGTGAATGCTGGTGGTTAACTGTGCTTTGCACTGAAGAGGAGGACAAGAGGAGGGTTCACTCAAACACATGACTGTTACTACCTAAATATTAGTGCAGGGACTCTACCACCCTCTCCTGCGTTTTCTCTCTCTCTCTCTAACACTGAGTGTGCCTCAGTATGTGATAGTGTGTCTGTGCACGTGTGTGTGAGTGGATGTAATTATGTGCAGAAGAGAGGCTGTTTGGGGTAAATAGACTTCCAATTATTCTTTTAACCTGTTAGATTGTCAGTTTGGCTAATACACAGGCCCTGGAGGAGACGAGAAACAGATGTGGACGACACGACAAAAAGTGGCGCACTTATCGCGAAACTAAATGCCTATATTTCTCTATGACATGCATTATCAGAGATGATATTTTATTTTCCGTCGGAGAGTTTTAATGGTTATTCGACAGGAAGGAACACTACCATATGCGATTTGTTGTTGTTTTTTCTCTCCTTCATTTTAAATTACAATGATGTTCGTGCCAGTGACCCTGAAAAGATTTAAATGAAAAGCAATGAACTACTGAATAGATTTATGTGAACGTACATTTTGTTGGTTCCTTTCTTTTAGTATAAAAGCCCTGGATATACAAGGAGCGTTTAAAGCAGTTGCTAAACATACTGCTGCAAGTAATTTGATTGCAGTGCAACAAGACATGATAACATTGACCTGATTTAATTTGCGATACACTGTTTACAGCCGTTTCACAGAGCTGAAGTGTAATGCTCCATCAGTAGCATTAAGGGCAGGAAGTACTTTCATTTCCCTTCTATACTTTCTAAATAGCTGCACAGCAAAACTGATGACTACCTTTTGAATTATTGCATTTTCCTGCAAAGATTTCAAGTAGTAAAAGAGCATAACTCAGCCCTTTTTTAAAATACACTTTCTCCATGTGACACAAACGACACTGTATTCAATAAATATTAAAAACGAATGAATAAGATCAAACGAAAAGCAAGTAAAAATGTTTTATCAACTGTTCACTTTTGGCATGCTGCTGCATAATATCAAATATTATGAAGAAATATTACAGCTTTTCTCAGCTCCACTGCATTTTTTGCACACACACACACACACACACACACGCACACACACCACAGGCTAATAATGTTATCGGCTCAGATCACCAACTCAGCAGATCTCAACTGCATGTCACCCAAGATAACACAATGCACACACACTCACCCATTCGCACACATATGCGTGTGTGCGTGCACACACAAACACACTGTTCTGTGCCCCTTGTCAATAGGACATTAAGGGTTTTGGCACTAATGACCAGTATAGAGATAAGGGAGAAGAGGTTAATGTGTTGCTGTGGGTGATCAAGATAAGACCGATTCCTTCAAGCCTGCAGACAATGAGACAGTAAGAAAAGGGAGTAAGGATACAAAAACCAAAGCTACAGCAGTAACAAAAACACACAAGTGCAAGTCTTCATGTTAGACTACCTACCACATGTAAACTACTGCTTATCATATTTTGCGGAGGCATAAGTGGTATCATTTTGTGCTCCACACATAAATAAGCGCTAAGCACTAAAAACTTGACAGCCACCACGGACAAATTCAGGCCTGTCACTGAATGGGATATCAGTGCAGTACCGCAGACAAAAACATATATACGACCATGCCTTACATTTAAAAGGATGTTTCATATACTGTGTGTAAACTGTGTGTATGTATGTTGTGTAATTTTATTGTTCAATGTATTTTTACAATATTGTGATGCTGTAAGTACTTGCTCAGTTTAACAGACATTCACTGCGTGCATATACAGTAAACACACACACACAAGCACACACACAGACACCTTCCTCCCTGTGAGTGAAAGTAGCATAAAATGGCTGCCCCCCACCCCCCCCACCCCACCCCTCGACTGTGCGGCCGGCTGGGTCGGCTGACATTTGGACACTTGTCAATCATCTCTTTCAATAGCAAAGCGGCTGGAAAAATGGAGTCGGGGGTCAGCAACTCAGTGTATCGCCATGGCAACAACTGCACTGAAGTTCATATGCCTGCTGGGACTGTAGTTCTTAGTGCATCCGCGCACGCGTGCGTGTGTGTGTGTGTGTGTGTGTATGTGTGTCCTTGTGAAACCAATTGTTCCCCATCAGCCAGAGGCAAATACTCCTCCCATTTTAGCTCTTCCACCTCTCACCTTGCAACCTCACATGCAGCTTTAGCCTTCTCTCCCTCCTTCCCTTCCCCTCTTGTGATTTTTTTTTTACCTCTCTCCTCTAACCAACAGGTCAAGCAACAAGGCGCTGCAGGAAGTAGCCTGCAGCATCCAAAAAGAGAAAGAAAAGAAGGAGTACTTAACCTTTCATCACCTCAGCCTCTCCCTCCCTTTACCCCTCTGCCCGGCACGGTTTTCCTCCTCCTTGGCGGATCGCTCCTCCACCTGCTCTGCATCTGATTGTTTTCTCACATTAACAGTTTTGCATTCAGCCATTGCTCACCAGTGCTGCATTTTAGACTTTGTCATTTCGTGTTTGACACATTTGCATCATCATTGTGCGTCACATTGTGTTCAGCTAAAGTACAAGAAAAGAGGGTGAGTGACCGGAAACGCAGCCACAGCAATCTATGTGGATACTGCTCCAGTGGTGGCCTGTTTACAGTATGAATACAGGCGATAATTTGTATTCTCAGTCAGGGAAAATAGCTCAGATTGAGCCTCAGAGGACAATCCACTGACCTGTTTATCAAACACTTATCACAGAGAGGTTCACCAGCACTATTCATCCTCCCGGTGCTCCAGCAGCCACTTACAAGCAACTAGTCCCTCCAATCTACCCACACTTAATGACAGCACAGTGTGCAGTGACTGTAGGCATATATACAGTATATACACACACAATTCAATGCTCTGGATGGCTTGAAAAGTTGTAGCTTTGGAAATAAACACCTTCATGACAATATTGACGTACACACCATTTGCAGATTTTAGGGATTTGATTAGTTTGTCGGCTAAGCGCCCAACTTCTGGTGCTTTTGAGCACAATTGCATTTCCTCTGGCACAACAAAAAGCGATTCTTGGAAAACAAAACACCGGCTGACTGTGAGAGACAGGTTGCTAAATGCATGTTAATTTTGTGTCCTTCCTCTTCCTGTAACTACTGACTTTTATGAGTAAAATCTGCTACTAATAGCTGTTTGATGTGGATTAACATGCTCCATTACCCCAATGTACCAACACTGCCAGACTCATTACAGAGCACACAGGCAGGCAGAAATACACGCTCCATGACAGACACCAACAGTGCTCCATCCAAATCTCCCCGACAACATGCACATGTCTTCGTCCAACACTCTCCCTCTTCCCATTCCCATCAATGGCCGAGGTCTGACTGGAATGGTGTAATTCTGTGGGATAATTCATGGATAATTTTGGGATAATCTCCAGCAAAACATTCGGAGCGGTGCCACCCGGTTTGCCCGCAACCTGATTAGCAGGCTCTGAATGCCAGCCACTTGTAGTGACCAGCACCGCCAGCAACCACTTTGCTGCTTGCAAATAAACAAGAACAAATAAGGGGACCTCCAGCAGGGGAAACATCCAGCTCTGCTTGTAGATATTTACCAAGTACTGTATGTTACAGAGGTTAGAAGACACATCCACACACAGAGGAGACATAAATAAAAAATTAATCCAAAACATGTCAATGCAAAGACATGTCAATGCAGAGACATGCTGTGATAGGCATTCATGTGTAAACATAGACACCCAGTCCCCTCCATACCCCCGACCCACACACACACACACACACACACACGCACAAGTGAGAGTACTTTTATTATGCGTGATTGCCATCTCGTGGTAGGGGTAACCATGTAATTAAGAATAAATACATGACCTTTATTGTGACATGCAATCAAATATTCTATTCATGTCTATTTTTACTGAGGCTAAAGTATATAGGCAATTTCTCTGTTTCTCTTTCAGGGACTTTTAGCCAATCTCCCTGCGACGGATAGCTTTACTTTGTTATTTAAATTATCTAAAACACAGCTATTAACAGCATTAGCAAGAAATAATTACATCTAATTTACTGTTGCTTAACATGTAAAGGTTAAGTTTAAGTCTTTAAAAATGCATACATGCATACATTCATAACAAAATAAAATAACAGGACACACATGAAGCTTTGTACTGAATACGCTCTAAAGCAGGAATTGCTTCAAATCTGGCTCATGTGTTGATAAATACCGACATCTAGTGGTGACGAACAAAAACTGACACTACGAGAGCTCCAGGTATTACAAGGGGGGAGGGGTGTGGTTTAAGTAAATACCATCACCTCATGGAGAAAGGTTCATACAGTGTTGTTACAAAGTCATCTGGTCACTGACCATTTCCTGATTTTTCTTAAATTATTGCAGATGAACATTTTAATCTTGTCATAATCACCACAAGCTTGAAAAGAACAGATGTGTTTTGCTTTCTTGAGGATACAAAGTGATAATATGAACATTAGAATATAACTTCAAACACACACATGCACACACACACACACTGTTGTACTCAGTATTAAACCAACAAAATGCATTTTTTTCCTACATAAGCATAAAAATGTAAAAGGAAACTAAAGGACCAAAGGCCACAGAACAGTAACTTACGGTAACTACATGCATGACTTTTTGCACTTCCTTTTGTCAGTGCAGTCGTATGCAAACACCCATAAGACTCTGACAGGTAAAGAGATTGATAAATACTGTCACACTCACACAGTCTGTTTTACTCACCAGAGCTCTCTCTTCATGGTAACAACAGATCATAAGCGTGAACAGTGTAAGATTTGGCTTCATGTCCTCAGCATCCTCAACCGCCTCCGTCACAAAACTCCTCAGGATACAGAGCATCCACAGTAATGTTGTCTACAGTCGGACAGTTTGTTTACCAAACAAATAAATCACTCTCCATAACCTGAGACAGCAGCTCAGAGCAGACACAGGAAGCAGGGTCCCCCGAATCTGCCCATCACTCCACAGTTTTTCTTCTCCTGCTCAGAACGTGCAAGAAACTTCTTCTTTAAGCACGTGTGGACATCGCAGCAAAGCAGCTTGGATCTGTATGAATACACAGACACAAACGGAGCGGTAAGGAAGCTCACCTGTCTGTCTCAGCCACCCGTCACGTCTCCAGGCGGTGAGAGCCCATCTGACGGCTTTACACCACCGCAGAACCAGACGCTGTTCTCCTTGTCCTCCTCTCCTCTTATCCCCTCGCCCGTCAGACATTGACTGCTTTGCTCTGCTCCCCCTGCACTTGACCAAATCCACTCGCCAATCAGCTCCACCACTCTCAACTCACTACCCGGCTTTGCACCGTCCAACCTATTCATTCCTGCGATACTCTGGCTCACTGCTGCCAGACCCGTCACCTGTAGGCTCAGAGGTACTCAGAACCATTTCCCCGTCTCCTTCCCTCCTCACCTCACTCTTATCTTGTCCATCACTTGTATTTCTGTCATTTTCTGCACCCTCCCTCGCGCTCACTTTTCACTCCTGCCCACTTTTATTCCTTTGACTTCCCCTAATAAGTCCTCTGCCTCTACCCAACCATTACCAATTTTCTCTGACCCACTATTTGTTATTAGCCCCTTGTCTTCCTCCTCCCCTTCCTCTTATCCCTCCACTCTCCATCCCTGTCTCTGCCTATCCTCCTTATATATCCACTGCCTTCGCTTTGCCTTCTCCCCATCTCCAGCGGCATGAATATATTATTATCTACACAATGGGGCCCTGCTTATTGTTTATGAATTACCAGCCTTGCGGCCAAACAAAGCCTATTTTCATAAGAAACCTCCATTTCATTTCAGCTCCAATTAGATTGGGGGCTAAAGAATAGGAGTCCTCAGGCCTCAGCCCCTAAGGATGGCAGGTCCATTCAGCTTCATTCAATGGGGCCTTATTGCTTTCCCATACAAAAGAGCACGTGGACGGGCTTTCAGACTGAAACACCAACCAAAAATGACTGGGAGACAGTACTGTACAATAACAAATCTTTAAAGAAAAGACACTGAGTGCTTATCCTCCCATCCATCAATTCATCCCTCACTCTTCGCTTTCTTCCTCTCCTCTGTTCGTATATTGTAAGACCTGGACATTAATGACAGACAGTTGAAAGAGAAAGAGGGTGAAAGAAAGAAAGGAAGAGAGAGGCAGAGCAGCTCAGTTTTTCACAATACATGTCAAGTCTAAATGATCACTGGCTGCTGAATAGACAGAGGGAAGAGAGAAGTAGTGAGTCGCGTGTTTGCATGTGTGTGTGTGTGTGTGTGTCTGTACATCTGATTGATTCTCTGCTTTGAAAAGAGAGAGAGAGAGAGAAAGAAAAGAGTGAACGAAAGAGAAAAGACCTTGATGCTTTTTCTGAGCTCCACAATAGTCGCCGGTTCTGAGCGGTATTGTCGAGCGCCCACAGTGACAAGCTGTCACTCCATCCTGGTCGGAAGAAAGAGGACGAGAGAACGAAGAGGGGCCGGGGCAGGTCAGAGCCCAGATAATACACGTCTGCCTCCTTGGTTCATGGGTTTCTCACCCACCCGACCCTTGACATGAAGACGACGGCTTTTAAGTCACGTCACAGAGTCTAAATACAGAAATGCAGGGGCCCATTGTTAAAGCATGACTTGAGGAAGTCCACCTGCAAAACTAGGCAACATCACCTTACAAGTCCAAGTGTTGTGGTATCAAGGCATCAGCTCTTTTTAGTGCTCTGCGTATTTGCTGGGTACTGAGTCATAGTCCGTCAACCAGACACTGTGACTGTCAGGCCAGCAAGGGCACAGCATGATAGCTCTGGCCGGGCTTTATCTGCCCCGATCAGCTTCACAGGATGAATGTGAATCGTGCTTTTGTTCCTATGAAGGAATATTCAGTGTGAAACAAAAGGCGACCGTTTTCATTACTAATGAGTGGATAAGGTGAGAGTCACAGTGAAAAGGTTGACATCTGTGCTTATTCATCCAGCAGCGGCAAAATGGGATCATCTCCCCTGACAAAAGCCTGTCACAATGCTCAGGGCACACAATAGATTTTCAATAAGCCAGTCATTTTTTAAAAAAAGAGGAGGCGTACGCACAAACGCAAACATAAACACATTCATGAGCACAAACATCTTTCTTTTTTGTTTTAGTGCGTTGAGTTTCAACCCCAAAAAATACACCGACAACATAAATACCGGTTACTACTGTTTCGTGACTGTGATTTAATACTTTGTAATTTTGTGGGTTTCTATTATTTAAACCTGCAACATCTTTAAAACATTTATTTGGTTTTAATCTTGTGGCCAATCTGTGTTTACATTGGACACTTTTGTATACAGCTTATATTCAAAATGCCAGTAAGTCTGCCAACTCTCGTTGAACCAATTTGAGAAAACATTTAACAAGTTAGCAATTAACATTTAGCATTTAACAAGAGATGCAGGTGTAATGATGCTGAATTAAATGTGAAACTTAGCACAGTGGTGGATGACACATGACGGCAACAGCAGCAGGTAAATGATTGTAAACAGGCGGCACAGCAGGGGGCAGCATAACAGATCAAGCCTGATGGAACAGCATGAAAACCATCTTTGAAACTATGGGCTATAACCACAAACAATCAAGACAAATAAATTATACACCTCTTGCAAAATCAAACCAATCCCAAAGCAAAGCTTTCTTAAAAACGTGTTTCTGTGTCAAATCTGTTGACATAAAAGACGATTTGAATAAGCACAAATAACAACCATCTGCCTGCTGGAATAAAGGAAAACAACTTTTGTGTTGTCTGTAATAGTTGTCATACATGTAGTATTAAACACACATACATACACAGATATACAAGTGTGTATATCATTTCACCTACGGTGTGGACACTAGGTGGTTAAATCATCATAATGTACTGATGTTGCCATTTAAAATACTGTGTTTGTTAGCCCATACCTAGCGAAGCGAAGTTAGCTTCCTAGTCTCCTTCTTGTCCGGAAGTTGTGCTGAAGCTTCTTCATATATTCCAGCAGAAATAGGGGGGGAATGTGCGTCCGGTGCAACCATGAAGTCCAATAATACCATGATTTATTTACATAGCAGCAAACACAACAACATGGCGGCGGGAACTGTTTAAATAAACCGCATTTTGTTTCCGGGCGGCGCAGCGGAAGTTCAACGCTACGTACAGGATGTATCACGTGTGAGCGCTGTAAGACGAATTTAAGCGTTTCGGTCTAAAAACAAACAGTACATTATTGTTACTGTTGTTGTTGTATATTATCAACACACTACAGTCTACTGGCGTGATCTAAATAATAGGAACACGTGTCTCCATAACACAATGGCTCTTTAACCATAAATGTGTAAAATTATATGAATGAGTGACTATGTCTTTATTGTAATGTGTAAATAACAGCATAGCAACCTGTAGGTTTGGGTTCAGGATTAAAATTACGCATGTAGTATAAATAGTATAGAAAATTAAAAGTCAATGTCATTCTTCTAAAAAACACATTTATTTCTCCCAAAGGACAAAGGCTCATCTTTTAGCAGTATTTACAATATACAGTACCAGTTTATGTCTGTACAATTGCCACAGGAGGCCCAGTAATAAAGTCCAAACTGGTACAAACTGGTCACACAGTATGGATGAGACAACAGATGAGCTTCCTTCACCTCAGACTAAAACACCACACTTAGTCTGCGTCAGTGAAAGAGACTCAACAAAAACAGATTCATAAAAAAATTAAATAACATATGAGGCAATTGTGCAGTTTAAGTTAGGAATTGTCTTTGCGACTATTAACATTGTTAATGTACCGTTAATGTACCATGACAGCATCCTGATCAATGATTGTAAACAGAGGCAGAGTGTCTCTATGGTGGTCCACCAGTGGATGACGAATGTTATTATTATTATTATTATCATTATTATTATTATTATTGTGGAATATAAAATCAAGTCTGCTCAGCATTACAAACAAGTGATTCCAGTCGTACAAAAAGAGGTTGGAACGACACCCCACTGAGAGCAGAGACACATGCATCCATCTCAAACAAGTACACACTGACCTGCTTACACACTGACGCTCTCAATGACACAACCAGCCTGAAATCGTATACTGTGTGCATGCACGTCCTCCCATATGCATTCTGTCTCTTCTCAAAGTTTCAGCTGCACAAAGTCCTCACAAGTTGGTCTCATCCCATGTTGGGTCATTCATGCTCTTTAAAACCCTCCTCACCACCTTTTCTAGGTCCTTACGTGCTCTCTGCTCCTCCTCCAGTGACCTCTTCATCTTCTTGTTATCCTGTTGTAGAGAAAAAAGAAAAAATTATGTAACTCATTCAGACGTTCAGTCACGCTGTCTCAACACATCGAATCTGATAAAAAGTATAATCTAGCATCACACGATTTTAATTTACAGTCACAAATGAGTTCAATCCCACCATCATGCTCTACTACGAATCATCCGAAACATTCACCTGTTTAAGTTCCTGGACCTCGTCTCTCAGAGCATACACCACATCCACCAGGCTCCTATAGGACAGTAAGATTTACAGGTCAGCACATCACCAATACCCACTGTTAACACTATTACGTCAAGGACAGATTCACATTTTAAGATGTCTATCAAATGCAACTTATACACCTGAGGCCTTTCTGACTTTGTATAAATTATTTTAGACAAAGGAAAATAACAGAATCTTACTTTTCTTCCACCGCGCTTTGTCCATTGCGACTGGGATCCTCCACAAGGACTTTCTGCTCACCAGGGATGATCACATGAGGTCCCGTGTCCCTACGCGGTTCTATTTCGAAACAGAAGAGCACTCAACACCTGGTACTTTTGGTTCTGCCCAAACTTATGTGGAGTGAGAGGAGTTATTTTCAGAGCATGACACAGGACCTTCAATCATCTTAAAATCTCAGTCAGCATCAAAGAAGCAAATATTCACCGAAATGTGTAGCAGCGGCATGTTAGTCGTGCACAGAGGGAAAGTCAGACAGGACAGTGAAAGGTAACGTGAGGCTGTGACGATATCAACAAAACAAAAACAACAACAACAAAAAAAACACACTTTCACATCATTACAATACAGTTCATCCTTCCTGACAAATCACCAGCATGTCAGTGTCTACCAAATGACAGATTTATTCAAAACTCATAATACAGCATTTGGGACTCGAACACTTCAGCAGTGTAGAACAAATACACTGAAGGCGCTGTTTGCAGATAAGATAAGACATGGTCACATGTGTGAACTGAGTACAGCGTTAGAGCACACGGAGAGAGGACGCTTGTCAGAGACAGTCTCTTTACCCTGCCTGTCCCAGTTTGACTTCAGTTTCTTCAATCACAGAATACACCTGCCACAAAGTATAGCACATGATGCAAGGACAGTGATGTTCTTAGCTCAAATACTCATAGAAGGTAGAATGGATTTTTTTCCCCCCTTTGTTCCATGAACATCGACTAGTATTTACAGAAAGGGAGACTATGTGCTCTTTATATTTCAAGTCCAGTCTGACAGTTCTGAGGTTGAGTGAATAGTTCTTAAAGAAATATTCTCATATAATCACATCCTCTTATTTTTTTTAACCCTCAATGCTTTCAAAAACACCGAAGGTGAGCATGTACACTATGGATGAGCATTTACTTTACAGTAACACCGAATACTTAAGTCTACCTTTAGGGACGATATCATACACACTGTAGGTAGACGACAAAAAGTACAGAATTTAACAGATTCTACCCACCCACCCGCTGCCCCTTTACATGATTGTGCAAAATAATTCAAACACTTCATGTTAAAATGTCACTGTAAAAAAAAAAAAAAAGAAAAATAAGAAAGAAATGATTCATCCAGGGATCATTTTGTAAACAATGACATACGGAATAAGATATAAATTTTAAAAAATGGCTGTAGTACAAAGTAATGAGTAAAGAAATCATCTCAAAAAACATGAAATAATGCCGTAACGCGGACCGACATATTCCTCATGTCACTCACATCGCTCACTGTGAGAGGAGATAGACTCTAGATGGATGCCAAACTGTACTTTTAATATCAATACTGGAAAAATAGTTCTTCATAAAAATAGTTATTAATGCAAGACAGTGTGGAAAACCTCACAGGCCAGACAGCACAAACATACAGTGGGCATGTCTGGCTTATGAGGCTGTCGCATTGGTGCTTGTTGGTTGTGACACAGGGGGTCATTGTTGATAACATTTCACTACCCACAACCAAGAGTCTGAGCTGATAAAAGAAAAAAAAAGTTAAAATTTCTGGGAGGGGGGGGTTTAATTCACCTACTTGCTCAGTATTAAATAAGAAGACAGCTGTTGCCTATAGTTTAATGATGAAGCTGAAGAGCAGCTGCAGGAAGAGTCCATTTAATTTTCTCATCTTATAACTAAAAGACAGAAACATAAATAAACATCTCGCTTCAGTAACCTACTCATGGTGACAAGTTCCCATTGAATGATATGAAAGTGGTAACTCGCAACAAGAAAAGGAATTACATGTATTTTCAAATCCCCAAAATGTCAAACAACTGTTTTAATAAGCAAGAGGCTATTGTTTTTATTATAGTATTGTAGCTATATGTTGTCGTTTATAGTGTACTGGTGTCTGACTGGCCTGTTATGAGACCCTATCCCTAACCTGGCTCTATATCAGTCTTTGAATGTTATTGGTAAAGATGATTTCCTGAAAATGTAACCCTGTGAAACCACTGACACAGCAATATTAGTGTAAGGTTTAAAGGATGATGCTTTGGATACAGTCAATACATAAATTATTAAAATGTTGACTTAGAAAGGGCAGTTCACCAAAAACACACACAAAAAAAAAAACATATCATTTTACTTTATAGTAGCGGTATCTGGCTATGGAGATAAACTTCCTGGTTATTCTCTGACTCAAACCTAAACCAGTGGATGTAGAATGACGTATGTCGATATGTCCTTAATGGGCATATTTATCTAAGGGGTATGTTGAAACTGCTACAAACACAACAAAATGCAGCAAGGCCAGATACCACTAGAAGCAAGTGTCAAAATATGTCTTCCGTATTTTCAGTGAACGCACCGATAAATTCACCATTCACAGTCCGTCAGCTTTTATCCCATTTGTTAAAGCTGGACTAGAAAGTGAAGCATGTGGTGGTCTCCTCTATCTGTAGCAGCGACAACAAGAATAGACTGAGTTTCATGTAAAATGACGTAGTGCAAGAACATCAGGTATTTAGCAGTGGTCTGGTTAAGTTGGATGTTTTTTTTTTCTGCTCAGGGCTGGGAACTCGAAATTATGAAAACAGCAACGATATAAAATGTGAAGAGTTATTAGATATGACACTCGCATGCCGCTGTATTATTTTTAGGCAGCAGAGCCATATGTGCCTAAAACCTGTGTGTGTGTTTGTGTGTGTGTGTGTGTGCGCAAATGACGCATCTGTGCTATGTTTGAGCAGTCATACCCTAATATCACATACTGGAGAGAAGTAGTACAGGGTAAATGGAATACACTCATTCCTGAATTACATCTGAATATCAGACAGGAAAAGGCTCAGTCCCCATCCCTCCCCTGGGCCCCCCTCCCCCACACGCCACTCCGACCCTCCCCTCCACTCTCTGCCGCGAGAGTATTAACGCATTAATGGTCAAACAAGGGGAGTGGTCACATTCAAGATAAATGAACAAGAGCTACCTAACACATACTGCATGACAACTACAGAAAGAGAGGAGGCACGTAAAAGGGAAAGTGGCAAAGGCAACAGAGAGATGCTTTAAACATCTTCAAACAAACAGAAAATAAATAAAACCGAATAAGTTAACAAAAAACATAACAAATATATAATAGGAAAATAAATAGATAAATAAAAAAAAAATCTAGATTTCTTTAATACGTTGAAGGTAAAAGAGGTAAACGTGCTGTACGTTACGTCACAGTACAGCGTGGCAGCACTGTACGTTCTTTAGTTCTGGTGAGAGATGCAGCTCTTGCGCGTCACTGAACCCATCCTGTAACTGTGGGTGGTCCAGATGGAGTCATAGTCAGAGTCCTCTGAGAGGTCAGAGGTCAACTCTGGCCGCGACACGCTGCTACGGCGGCCCGACGAGTCCGCGCAGGAACGGTCCACATCGGCCAGCACGTGGTTGTGCATAAGGTCAGTGCCCTGCCAGGCTGGTCGGGTGGAGGCGGAGTCAGGGGGACGATGCAAATATTGATGGAAGAGATGGCGGGCGAAGGAGGGAAGGGGAGTGACGGCGGAGGGTGGAGGATGCATTTATCACAGCACGCAACAAAAAAGGTAAATCATTGAACCAATAGGATGGAGGACGAGACGATGGAGCAAATCGGAATAGATGGGGGGGGAAATTAGAATGCAGCATGGAGAGAAAATGAATGGATGTAAAGAGACACAGGAGAGACATCAGGTCAACCACAGCAGTGCCAGAGTGAAGAGAGGAAGAGACACAGAAAGAAGAAAAGATACTGTTAGAAAGAGCAGTTCAGAATACCAGTGGTAAAGAGAGAAACTAAGTCGCAGGTTACAGGTATAGTCATAACAGAGACGGCCAGCTGCCGCTTCTCCATGTGCATGCACAAGTGGGAGTCAAACTCTGGGTTCTTACTGGAGTTCAGAGTCTGCCTGGTTTTGGCGCTGGTGCAATAAGCCTCGATGACTTTCAGGATCTGAGCATCTTCCTCCAGAGCAGCTGTACCTGGGAGTGAGAGGTTGCATTTTAATTACAGACTGTTCCTTTAATGTGCACGCCACGTCACGTTTTGTGTTCAGCTCAAGATGCGGACGTACGGAGAGAAGATTTTAACGTACTCTTCCTCAGGGCGAATTCCTCCTCGGACTGTTTTCTCTCAGGCTTACGCTTGGGGAGCAGTTTCTTCACGCTCTTAGGACTTTTACTAAGATCCTGGAAATGAGATTTAAATTTTTTTTTTTCAATTTTAAAATCTACGTACATAAAGCACACACGCTCACGGAAGGATGTCGAGAGGACGAGGACGCTCACCTCTTTGTAGCAGAGAGCGGCAGAGGGCCGTAGAGGCGGTGCGGGCCGCAGGCAGCTCAGGCTCCAGGGTTTGGGGGTGTTGGGGGGTTCCAGCGGGCCCCACATCATCATGCTGTGAGACATGCCATGGGAGGACGGGTGAGGCAAGGTGTGGTAGGTGGGGGCCACTGTCATGGACCTACCATCAGCGTGCCGGGAGGGGGTGAGGGGGTGAGATGGGAGCTGATGGATGAAATAACAAGGCTTGTTTATAACACGCTGTACAGTTGCCATTAAAAACTGTATTTCGAGTAAACGCTCGTTAGCGCCGGACCGTGTGGCAGGGAACGGTGAGGGGCTTGTGGCTGGGCGCTGTGGCTGTGGTGTGTTTGATCTGTCTGGTCAGGTGCTCCACCCAGTCCTGCAGATCCTGCTGGCTGGTGCACGCCACATGGAGACGGTCAAACAGCACGCCTGCGGAAACGGAGACAGTGCTACTGAAGATGCTGCATATAAATGAAATAATAACTCCACATCTAGCTCACTGTATCTCACTCAGTCCTACCACTCAGCTCAAATGCATTTTTATGGGCTTCACAGTCTTCTAGTTTGTTCACCGTCATATTGGCAAGGGGCAGTTTTCCCTGCAGAGGGAAACAAATCAAATGAGACACAAAAAGACATAAAAAAAAAACACAACTCACACGTCATTATGTCCAAACTGTAGGAGTCGAAAATGTGTAAATAAAGTGGTAAATTACTGACCTGGAATATGAAGCCGCTCATCCTGGGGCTGGCAGACAACATGAGGAGCACATGGGGGAAGAGCATGAGGTAACGCTCACTCTTCTCCTGACAAACAGGAAGAAGTTGGAGACAAAAAGTTAAATATCTGACGACAATTCAGATTAAGGTCTTAAATCTAACTAAACCATTCATTGATTCACTTAGTTATAGGTGATAATACATTTCATAACATTAACTGGGAAATGACAATAAAGACACACGTTTACAAATGTCGATATAACATTCACATTCATAGCAGTTTATAGGATTTGAACGGTGCTTTTACCTCAGAGCAAGGACTCTGGACAATGACCTGGCTCATGAAAAGCACAGATCCAAGGGTTTTGATGTCGTCCCCTTCCCACAGCCGGATGGACTCTGTGAGGATCTGAAGCTCCAGCTCCTTACGTTTCCGCACCTCCTGGCACTGGGCCTGGAATAATGGGAAAAGCTTTAATGCTGACTATAGATTCATTACTTGTAAAGTCTGGGTAAGGGAGTATATTCATCTTACAGACAGATGTTTGAATGACGCCATGCACTTCTGAATGTCTGGCCTGTCTGAATGACACTCCTGAAAGAAACCAAACGTTACTATAACATCAATGCAAAGTCACGTCACGTCACGTCCAGACTGATGTTTCTGCACAGACACACACCTCCATGTGCCTCTCCAGCTCTTTGAGTAGTGTGGGGTATTTGTCAATTCTCATGAAGGGTTTACTGAGGCCTGTAGTCAGGGTGAGGATCCCAGGGCTGACTGCACCCCTGCCCTCCATAAACTCCCCCAATACCTCACTGCAAGGGGAGAGGAGAGGGACACTGGGATGAAGTACATTATATATTTATATTTATATATAAACCAAAAAAAAAAACTTACGCTGGTTTAAACAATATTTAGGATTGTTGCATCTTGCTTAAACATACCTGTACTGAGTGAGCACATTCACTGCACAGGGGTGATTGGAGCAGTAACCAACGTACAGAGCTTTCATCTGCGGCATGAGGTTGAGGAAGAAGCCTCCCACTCTCTGCTGGCTCTCTGGAAGCCTAAAGGAGACAATGACACGCGTGGATATAAATAAATCTGCACACACTCTCCTACGCCAGCGAGAGCAAACAGGAGCAGGAGGAGTCTGAGGAGTACGTGGTTGCAGACCCACTGTGCAGCATAACTGTTTATCCTACATCCCTGTAGTGGAGTAAAGCCAACACTAGGTGTCACTCTGTTTGTTATGATGCTGGTGCTGCGGGGATGTGTGTGCAAGGGGGGACTAACTTGGTGCATTCCTCCAACGATTGGACCAGCATCTGCTGGAACGTGCTGATCTCCTCCAGGTTTCCCAGGATGAGAGCCACGTCCGAGTTGCTCAGTCTGATGACACGATAACCGGGGAAAGCAAAGTGGTGACTACATCATCAGTAAGCAGACAAAATCTGATTGATCCGCATCCTTGTAACATAACATGTAATACGTGAAAATAAGTCATACTTGTCAATGCTCTGCAGGGGGCGCAGGTAGTTCGTCAGGAGGCTCTGGAGGTCCTTGGAATATTCTGTCTCTGTTTCTAAAATGTTTTGCAACACCTATTGAAAAACAGGAAAACATCCTTAGTTTAGAAATGTCCATATTCTAAAATTAGGAACATGAAAAACAGCTTGCTATGTTTGTGCTCATATACAAAACAACTGTTGAGATTATTTCTTACCAGGTTGTAGTAGGTCTTGCTGATAGCGGAAGTGTCAAAACCTTTAGGGGGACTCTTAAGGGTGCCGGACTTCGGAGACACTTGTTTGTCTGTGATCAGAAAAAAAAACAAAGAAATGAATTCCAGCACATGCATTTCATGTCTGTCTTCAATTATTTATTTGCAGATACAGTTATTATTTTCCAGAGGAGAGCTGTAAACACAGTTTAATGGACACTTACCAGAGCCCTTGACCTCGCGGACATAGTTGCTAGGAAACCACCCAGTCCTGCCATTGAGCATCCCCTCCCACCAGCCGCCGTCCTCCTGACGAGTCACGCTGATGATGTCACCCTTAGAGAAGGTGAGCTCATCCTCATTGGTCTGCTGGAAGTTGAAACGTGCTTTCACCAGCAGCTGCTGTCCACTGTTTTCCGACATGTCCTGACATGAGGAGAGGAGGGATGAGCAGAGAGAGGAAAGAGATTCTGTCAGATCAGGAGACGCGTGACTAATGAGCGTCCTGAAACATGTTTGGCTTTGTCCATTTGACAAAAAACATATTGTGAAAAATCATTACTCATCATACTCCGTTACTGTCATTCATTACATTCTGTTTTTTAAGGTTCCAATCCACTATGACTAAAACGTTACATAACTGATCAAAATCCAGATTCCTGTGAAGGCATTTCATTTGAGGAGGAACAAAAAAAATGAATCTCCTGTGGTGTCATCTCGCACCCTGCACCGTTCCAGCTTGTCCTAACGTAACAAATTAATCACTCGCTTATACAAATCCGCCACTGGCAAAAAACGGTATGACAGTGCTGCTTCGGTGGAAATTCTGATGAGCTGGCACTAAAGACGCTTTTATTTATTTTATAAGAATTACTTCAAATTAAATGTTCCTGTCAACCTTTTAAAGTGCTTATTGTAAGTTTTCTCTGCTGCCAAAGTGCTTTCTGCCAAGAGCTGGCAGCGGTGATGTGCACTTTACCAATAAACTTCAACAAGTAACTGTGTCGTTTGAATAGGATTAAATTAAAGCCTTTCTAACGTGTTGTTTTATATAGATTATCAATAACAAAACAAAACCACACAAACAGTTTTTATAGACTCATTCCCATTGTGTTTCCACTGGCAGTGAGACGTGTCCTCACCAGACTGCGAAACTGGTTCTGCAGCAGCTTGGAGGATCGGCCCAGCGACGCCTGAGAAGACAGCGACTCGAACGACTTGATGCGATGGGCTGAGGAGTGTCGGGCGCACACCGAGTCACTGCCTACGCCGATATCTGGACAGGGAAGGCGAAAAATATAAATACACCAGACCTCGTATTCGCAGGCAGCGCCCACACACTGACGACTACCGGCATGCCTTTCATAAAAACCCTCCTGCTGCGGCTCGGCTTCACTAACCTGCGGTCACTTTATTCAGAGCAACCAGGCTGCTCAACACCTTCGAGAAGTTCAGTCCCAGCAGCAGGTCGCTGGCCTCGAATGGCTGTGGGTGAGAAAAGGGTGGGGGGGTGCATGGGCACAGAGTCATTAGCGAGAACTTTTTTCCTTTTAGAGCTGATTGCGATGAAGAGTCCAGTCTAGCGGGACTGTGTCATCACTTGGCCTCCACGCAAATGCTGAGTCGTCACATCAATAACTCGTTATCTTTCACAGCGAGACGGTGACACACCCACACACACACTTCTATATGTGTGAAGTGATGACGTGATGGTGACGTACTGTATCTCTCCAGCCAGAATGCATGTTTGCTTTCACTGCAGCTGAGGAGCATGCTCCGTATACATCGCCCAGCGTGACTCTCACTCGCCTCCTGTTTGTTATGAATGGCAGTGATTGTATCTGTTGATAACTGGAGTTGTCCCCTGTCCTCCGGTGTGACGGCCTCTAATGATCGGCTTCTCGTGCCTCTGAGTGACTGTGAGATACGTCTCTATCGTCTTCCGCTCTGATGCAGATACATCCTCGGGGGACCATGTGAGCACAACTGTGTGTGTCTGCGAGTGTGTGTCTGTGTGCACAAGCTAATGTAAAAGCACTATGTCAGAAGTCTGAGACATTCACTGGGACTAAATCTACAGCTCACACTCACTACTTGCAATTAACCTTTATCTCCCACGCTACCTGCAAAACGTCAGATTAACAGGTCCCACGTTTAAAAAAAAAACAAAACGTGACATTCGTTTGACAGTGAAACACACACACACACGAACAGGGCACATTAAACATTCATGTGGGGAGATTATGAACATGACTAACACGGCAGGCTAAGACATGCCTGCTAGGCCTCAGCATCACAGCCAGGTAACGATCCCTCAGAGCAGACTGAGACAATGGTGCAACACCCCTCTGTGACTCAGCACGCTACGACAGCAAAACGCCCCCACATCTTTCACCACCGAGGAAATGAGTGTTTACCTGCGCACAGCGTTACGACAACAGTGTCCAGTATTAGAGTTAATTCATACATGTGTGTATTTACACATTAAAAAACAATGACGGATTTGTACAAAACGGCGTTCGCATACATATAAGGTGGCCATAACTGAAGTAATGGTCAACAATACTGAACATACAGACAAGGCAGCCATCAGTGAGATCGTCTTCACAGACCTCTATTCATCCAATCACGTGTCTCCACTCTTAAAGACCGGAGTGAGGACAGACAGAACCCGAGGCGAGCGGGTCAGTGATCACAACCCCACTGAAGCGTTTTCAAATTTGATTCGATGTATGAAGCCGACCATTTCCTGTCGCTGCAGTACAGACGCTGCTGCTTTATTCTAACAGGGATTAAAATTAGTTAATCACCCACTGCAGCCCAAAATAGTCTCATTAAATTTCTTCTGAACGACCCACAGCATAATAGCCAATAGCCAAAGAGTGGAAATCATAAAAATAAAATACCATACTGTCGTTTTTACCTGTAATACAACACACTGCTCTCGTTTTAGTTTTTGATGGACTCAAACTGTCCCATTAGTCAGAACAGATGGATCAGTGATCACTGTCATGGTAGACAGAGGATATGGTTTCCGTTTCATGGCGAACGGTGAGGTCATGGGAATCCTAACGATCACTTCCTGTGCTCAGAGGTATTGGAGGTCAAAGGTTAGCACCAGCAGCTGTGTCAGTCACAGTGTTGGGCGTCTAATTGGGTGGAGACATTGGATCTAGATCAGATGGTGAGCAGGAGGACTGCCATGTCCCAAGCTACAACAACCCTGCACTGTCCTGTCCTGTCCGGGACGAATCACACTCTCGCTCGCACAGGACAAAACAACACAGTCTTCAGAAATGTAGCAAAGCACAATCAATGAAACTCAACATGAAATAAAGGAGTGGTCATGACAGATAAATTAAAAAAAAAAACTCCTAATCCTCCAGATTATTGCTCAACCTGTCAACCTGCAGTAAGCCTCAACAAACAGAGTGTGTAGATAGTAAATGGCACGTTGCACACACTCAGTGTGACAGTGCTGTGTCTCACCACCATCTCCACTCAGAGGAGACAGGCGTCGCTCAGGGAACACTGAGTTTCATTGTCAGACTATGGGGCAGTTCAATGACCCCTCTGTGCACGGGCTAGCAAAGCCCTATACAGCCCAACATATCGCATGTTGTCACAAACATATTACATACGTTCCTATTTCTCCACACATACACACATATTTGTGATGTTTACATCTGTGGACATTTATGTAACAAGACTATCATGACAATGTTAGGGCAAAAGCTATATACATAACCACATGGATATATTATTTTATATGTGAGCTGGTGGTGACAATGAAGAGAGCAGTGAGGTGGAGGACAAAGCTTTGTGCCTATAACACTGTCATGGTGCGTTTAAGCGCGCATGAGAAATCCGGACAAGGGAGTAGTTGTTTTTTTTTTTAATCAATTCGTTTTACTTAATCAATTCGTTTTACTTGTTTTTGAAAAAATATATACAAATAAATAAAAGTAGCGCAGATGTGCGGTTCACTTCTCCTCCCACTGTCAGGGGCACCGTGCGTCCACTCCACGCACCCATTGTTTGCTGCACCCTGGTCCCCACTTCCATATGACCCCCTCACCCCAAACACCCCCCACCCTCACCTCTGTCCGGGACCAGGCTACAGCAGAGCGGCTGGGAGTGAGCGGAGGGGACGGGACACTCACCTCGACGCGGAACGACGCGCAGCCCTTCAGGAACTCCTTTATGTTGCTCACACACTCGCCGTCGTTCCTGGGTTCGGGGTAGATCTGGGAGAAAAAAAAAGACGGAAACGCTTGTTAGGGAACACGCGTCGTGCGCGCGCGCGCCCGCTGCGGCTCTCCTCCTGCGCCTCGCGCCTCACGCTCTCTGCGGGTTAGTCTGCGCCGAAACGAGCCCTTCGCCTTTAGCGACACGCATTCTACAGTTTGCGGTTGCGCTGGGCCTCTGACGCTCCGGGAGGCTGAGCACGAAACCCCGCAGCGCAGCGCAGGGAAGTGGAGGAGGCTCCAGTGTTGTGTCGAGGGGAAATGACGTTGACAAATAGAGCCCCCCCCTCCACCCCCCACACCCCGGCTAATGCCACAGCCTATGAGCGCGCGACGTTTTATAATAACCACCATTAACTAAACAATAGGGAGAAAAGGTATATCTATCTATCTATCTATCTATCTATCTATCTATCTATCTATCTATCTATCTATCTATATATCTATATATCTATATAGATATAGATATATAGATATATATAGATACAGATATATATATATACACACACACACACAGTGTAAAAACAAATATGATGTTAACAACAAACACAACGTAAACATTCCTTTAAGAATCTATTTAAAATGATATCCGACAGGACATGTAACAACCGTTCTTTGTAACTGTTTGACACGTTTGGGTACTTATACAGACCAGCCCTAATATATTTTAATATACAGACCAGCCCTAATATATCTGTAATTAGTTAGTGTNNNNGAAATGCATATTTTGACCATTTCTTCCCGACAGAAGGAAGAAAATAAGATAATCAAGATTAGAGTGCATTTACACCATTCAGTGGTTAAAACACACAGAAACCTGTAAAATATCTTATATTTAAATAAATCCAACCCAGCAAATGATTTTTATAGCTAATTGGAAAAAAACATGACTCTATGTTTAAATCTCTGGTCTACAGCGTCATGTTGCCATCAAACACCTCGATGGCATCTGGCCCGGTTGTTCCCCTGATCCCCAACTTTCCTCTGGCCTATATGCACTTCCACTGCTGTTGGGTCTGACAGTAATTACTCAACCTGAATATGGCTACAGAGACTCTGTACACAAAGGAAACATAAATATATGATGCCTATATCTCCACAATGGCATAGGCTTCATCTGGGTCATATTATTATAATAATATGACCCAGATGAAGGGGAAGAATATATGGGAGTATTAGCATTAATAGCTGAACTAGTTGGAGCAGTGTAATAGTATTGAGATGTATTAATGTAACAGGCCAGGCCTATGTATCAGCTTGTGCTAACGTACTGCAGATGTATCCGTGTAAGTAAATATAATAAAAAGACATATATATCACTGCAGATAAGACAAGTCTCTGTTTAAGGTCATGAAGTAACAGGGACTCTATTACATGGTTTGTCCACCAGGGGGCACTGACAGGTTTGTTTTTCCAACTGTTATTGTCCTGCTCAGCTGATTGAGTGTGCCATTCATGAGTCTTATGTCCTAACGAATAAGATCAACCAAGAAAAACAAACAATGTTATGTTATGCGATCAGATTTTAAAAACAGTGATTACTGAGTACTTTTGCCTGATCAGATCTATTTCTATCTCCATAGCAACATGTCTTCATGCAGCTATATGAGACCATTATCACGGCAGCGGTTTGTTTGTTTTCGCATGGAGACGCAGCTGCAGGGCGGAAGTCTATGAAAATCCCCTCAGCATATGAAACCATCCCTGCAATGAGACGGCAGCACATTTAACTACATTTCCATCAGCACTGTCGTGCACTGCCGCACACTAACTGGCATCGCTGTGTGCGCGGAAAGCACGTGCACGGCCTTGATTTGATTATATCACAGATATTGAACAACGCCCCAGTGTTAATGACACGGCGGTAACACAGTCCCACTGTGGCCGGCTGTGACGACACGTCCACGGACACAAACACCGCGCTGTGTCTTTAAATAGTGAGAGGGTCCATCTCTGGCCGTGCGCCTTTGCAGTCAATGGCGGCCCACTCTTATGGCTATGGTGTGTACACACACACACACACACACACACACACAGTGTGCGCAGTGGTACGCATCAAAACACATCGACACACAGGCCACAGTGTTATATGTTATGTTAATATTAAAACCACGTTAAGACCATGATGGATCAATCAGTCTCCATCCGGTTGTTGACGCTGCCTGGTTCTGAGCGGATCAATACGCTGCGGGAACACACACACACAAACACACACACACACACACACACGGCCTGTTTGCGCCTTTTCCATTTTCTCTCTCTCTGCACGCGCATCGCGCACGCGCACCGGCATGACAGCGGCGTCGCTTCGCAGACAATAACCCGAGCTGCCGTGACCTACAAAAGAAAATCGCCTCATGGCCCAGTGGGCAGAGAGGGGAGCCAGACAACAGACCCGGCCGCGGCGGTGTGGCGGATGTGGGGGCAGCGCGGCGCGGCGCGGTGCCGGCGGGGCGGGCGGCGGGCTGAGCGCTGGGGAGAGGGGGGGGTGTATCGCTCCTACCTTCTCCGTGGAGCCCGGACTGAGCCGCTCCAGCAGCCGGCACAGGACCACTCCATCTTTCAGGGAGCTCTGCAGAAACGCCTCGGGGTCCGAGATGGTCTTCTTGGGCGACTCCAGCACCCCGAGCGTAATCAACCATGTCACCGTCTGCTCCGCCGAATTCATGTCCCGTCCGTCGCTACAGATGCGATCCAACAAAGCGGCTGCGTTTGGTACCGGAGACACCCAGGTCACGCTGTCATCTGTGCGCGAGGAGAAACACGATTAATTGATGCGCGAGAGAGATGGATGGATGGAGGGAGAGAGAGCGATGGAGAGAGAGAGAGAGGCTGCGGGGAAGCTGTACCTCTGGTGGATGGTGGATGACGACTGGCTGGCAGGTCTGGTTTCCTCCCTTGATTGTTGTGTGTGTGTGTGTAGGTGTGTGTGTGAATATATGTGTGTGTGCGTGTTTTCCTCTCGAACCTGGAACGCTGTCCAGTGTGATGCGTGGACGCGGGCAGTGGACTGCGTGTCTGCGCGTCGCAGCCACTCATCCATCCGATGACATCACAGCAGAGGGACCAGCCAGTCCAACCAGTTGTCAGGACGCCTCAGTGTGACAGGAACAGCCTTTTCCCAGTGCTTTGCATATCCTGCTCCCTTCATCCGTTTATTATGCCCATAGGCTCTCTGCTGCTCTCCAACCACGATGCTTTGGATGCAAAAAAAAGAAGAGGAAACTCAGCTGGGTTGGGCAGTGAGTCATGATGATCTCAAACATCACCACTTATCAGTGAAGCCTGAAGGGTTACATACAAAAAAAAAATATTGTATTCAACAAAATATTTTTTTTTAATCTGTTCTCAATTATTTGCTTTTTCTAACTAAGGAGAATTATGGTTTACCTGCGTTCGTGCTGGGATGTGAGGTCAAAAGGTCAAACCTCTGTCCTAACATGTCATGTTTATCCACGCATGCACATCAGTGTTTGTGTCTGAAACTGGACCCCGGGTGAAAGACGGAGTGGACACATGGGGACAAGACTCTGACTCTGATCATAAACTAGGAAACATGATCCAGCCCTCTTGTTGTGTTTGGCCATAGGTATTCGAGTGTAGGAGGTTGGGCCACACGGGGGCGCTATCTGCGCATAGTATCCACTGATCTGACGCTGTATACCTACCTGCACACAAACTGCAAAGTCAGCAACAAACGTACTCATCCACTACCCATAACTCACATCAGCAGTTTTTTGTTTAAATATTGATACATAATTATTCATTTATCAGCGATACGTTGTCAACTTAACAAGGTAATGTCCATCTAAAGTCCTTAACGTGGATACATTGTTAAAGCACCTGTATGTGTGTTAGAGTGTTTGTGTATTCGATTCATTACATATACAGTCATTTGTTTACATCTAGTCTGTGATAGTTACACTTTGGCCCATGGATAGAAGATTATCCATGGACTAAAGGATAAACATGTATCAACGAATAATTCATTAATGCATTGTTCATTGCTTTGTGTTTATAGGTCTTAACCACGAGATAATCACTTACATTCTGGGGGAAAAGGGGAAAACACCAGGACAGAATAATATACAATTTCTTACTGATTGTCCTTTTTTACCTGCAGGAATTCTGAATAGCCACAGTATTGCCATGGCGACCAAAGCAAGCAGCAGGGACAGGCGAGATAACGGAGGCCTCTCCTTTTTCTCCCAACACCTTCCCATCTCCATCCCTGTGTAATCTTGCCACAGTGTGAGGGTGATGGAGGGACTGAGTCTGTTGTCATGAAGGTTGACTCTTGAGGCCGTGTTCTAAACAGGCAGCGTCGAGGGATACAGCGGTGCCTTGGAGGTCTTGTCACCATGGGTCCGTAACCAAGGGTGCAACTGTTTGTCTGGCCCCAGGCATCTCTTCAACCCCTGTTACCATTTCCATATTCTCTTTGCCTCTCTGGTTTGTGATGTGTAAGAAAATAGAAAGGTTCAGAAGGAGATGGAGCGTTTTTTAAATTAGGAGCAAATGTTGTGAGTAAAGTGAGTCCAGATGAAGGAGCAAAAACCCAAACAAATATATGTCTCCCTCCGAAAACCTCGAGATTCACTGTATTCCAGGGCAACAACACCTTAACTGTGAGCTCAGCTATAAACGCTGATTCACATATTTCCAGCATGACGCCATAAAAGATTGTACAGATGAAAGTTGTCATAAAGTGTTTGTTGTTTCCGTGTCAGCTGATAACATGTAAAAACCAACCATAAAGTGAATAAGATTTAGTCCCGTTACCACAAAGATAGACTGCGAGAGCGACATAAACACAAACACCAATTGTTCCTTGCCTCTCAAAAAACCCATGTTTTGATGTCGTCGACTTGTCGCAGACTAAATAAAGTTGTGCTTTGCGCACAGGCGAAACAGTGTCACAGTTTCCAGTGTCCCCAGCTGTCCGCGTCTGCTTTGGTGTTTTGTCTTCGATGGCAGGCATGAGACAATCAGGGGACACTGAAGTGTCAGGGACGCATGGGGCCAGACCTAATCCACTCAGTGGACAAAAGCAAACAATACCAAGATGGAGAGAGATAATCAGACAAACTAAAGTGAGACGTAACCAACAGCAACAACAAATAAATAAATACATAAATAAATAAATGTTAACTGCATCAACTCAATGGAGGTAAAGCAACCTGAAATCTTTTCTTCTAGCAAAGATTGGATCTACTTATTCAATTATTTTGTAGGTTGTGGCCCTGAGTGTTCTCAGATGTCCAAACTGTGTGTGTGTGTGTGTGTGTGTGTGTGTGTATGTGTGTGTGTGTATAATGTATATATGATATAGCATATTGTGTCTTATCTGTCCAACTGGGGGTTGAAAATGGCTTTGAATGAAGTGCCACAGGAAATGAACACCATCTCTGTATAGCTGATCATTAACGTCATCATCATCATCATCATCATCATCATCATCATCATCATTTTAGCGTCTTCCAGCTGATGCTGTTTTGGTTTTTCCACTCATCTGGATAAAAGTATCACTGTCTCATCCCCCGCGTTGCTCTCATCTGGTCGTTGACATCTTCACACCACTGACTGATGTGACGTCATGTGTCCAGCAGGACGTGTTTACCGGCTCTGATCCAGGTCACGCACGTGTACACGAGGCGCTGCGCGCAGGCACGCGGGGCCACTCTTGAGTCGTGATCTCCGCGAGTGAGCAAAGAGTGTGTCATCCCTGACGTTGCCGACCCGCCTACACACACACACACACACACACCCTCCTCCCCCTCCCCACCTTACCCCCCTTGTCTCCATCAGCGAGGCGGCGGAGACTCTCCCTCCAGCAGCTGCGCCGCGGATCCGCGAGAGAAGCGCCGGTCCGCCAGGCACCGCACCCGGACACCGCTCACTGGCATGGACGCCGGAGGAGAGCACTGACCATCCAGGAACCATGCCTACTGTCCTCGCGGGCAAAGGGAAACTTTCCATCGTCTGTTTTCTGCTCCGATGTGCATATTCTCAGGTGAGAGGCTGCATGGAGAGAGAAAGGAGAGAGAAGTTATGGCCGTAATAATAATAATAATATTAATAATATTGATTATTATTATTCTGGCATCGCGTGAGGTCGCCGCCAGTTTGTAAAGGTCAGATTAAATCAGCCCTCCGTCTCAGATGCAAACTGTGATAACTGATGTTGTACTCGTCCATACAGGATTCACTGTGCAGATTCAAAATCTCCAGGTGTCCTGCAGGAGAAGCCATCACATGTTCAAGTGCTAATTATAAGATGAAAATGAGCATAACTTAAGTAATTGCACATAGTTTAAGATGCAACAGGTGGCTGGTGGAGTCGCTGGCCTGCATGCTGCTTTCTTGCAGGTGGTAATAATGGGTTGTGGTTTGTTTGGCCCTGTGGGACTTTATTCATCTGGGTATTGCAGCAGAGCTGTGAGGCTTGTGGGTACGGATGCGTGAAACACAGTGCACATGCTATTATTCAGACTAATGGGCTTGTCAGAGCAAACTGAGGCGAGCAGGCCTGGCTTTTGACCGCGCGCCGCCACCACAGCGGCCTGAAATACTGCCCGTCCGTGTCAGTGTTCTTCATTTGTTGCCTTCGGCCTCAAAACCGTTTTCACGCTCAGTGTTTTCCATCGGCGCCTGGCGCTCCGACACTGACCTTAATGAGTCATGCATGCAAGGGGAGAGAGTTTCAGACAGTGCAGGCACGCTGCACTACACACACACACACACACACACTTTCTGCTGTGAACACTTACAGATGGCACCAAACCAACAGAGGGGCATCAGCTTAAGTGGCAAATCACCCGAATCTCACTCAGCTTTCATGCCAGTCAAGTGGATTTGAACTGTGAGCTGAATTGTGAAAATGAGAGAGATGTGGGGGAGGGCGGGCGAGAGAGAGAGAGAGAGAGAGAGAGAGGGAGAATGGGGTTGCCTAAGGGGGACTGAAACAGAAAGTTCCTTGCAGCAGTACATCAGCATCTGATCGTCTGCAGCTGTGATTTCTAAGATCTGAGTCATCAACGTCCTCTCAGCTTTCACAATTACTGTGTACGTGTCTTTGTGTGTGTGTGTGTGTGTGTGTGTGTGTCAGTGTGAGGTTTACAGTAAAGTGCTTTGCTGCAGTATGAATGGTACAGCAAAAAGGCGCGAAGCACTGTACGGAAGGTAACTTTGTTGTGCGTATGCGTATCTGTTTTTGTGATGGAAGCTGAATAATGCAAATTTGTATTGTGATCAAAAGGCCGGTGAGAGAAATGTGTGAGTTTATGCACTGTGCAGTGTATCTGAATGTATATTTGCATATTACCTATATCCTCTGCTCAGTGTGCCTGTGTGCGTGTTACATGACAAACACACACCGTACCAGGTTTGCTGCACTCATATTGAAAATATAAATGTCAACACATGTTTGTGTGCGCCGTCAACAATAGCTTCTCCAGTTTGCTTCTCTAGTTTATAAACGAGTGAATGTGTTGCTCTCAAGTTTAAAAAAGGCTCAGTCTGATTGGCTCGGTCTTCACTTCCTGTGTGTTTGACCTCATTTGCCATCACCTCTTCTGCTTCTGCTTGCACAGGTAACAAGAAGCCAACACACCAGCTGTGCCAAAGATATTCTGGAGGTAAGGAATAACTTTACTTAGCTTTCACTATGTTCATCTTCATCATCCCAGTCACAGCAGCACATCTTGTGACTTAGTTATTAATTATTATTTCCATCCCTCTTTGAATGTGCCATGGTCAAATGTGTCATATTAACAAGTCTCATATGTATGTGTGTGTGTGTATTAAGGTTACAACTAATTATTACGGCTGATCAATATAAGAATATAATTCAAATGTCAAGGCCAAAATTATTAAAATTATTTTTATTATATTACTATTAAATTATTATTATTAATAGAATTATTATTATTATTGGAATAATGTGCTAAACGTCTGAATGGCAGGATTCAGAGATATGATCATGTCTGAAGTGCTACGAGCCAGAGATGGAGGACACTGAGGGAATGTTTATTATTTGGGCATGAAAAAAATTGAACAACCAGATGTTTGCAGATCATTTTTCTGTGAATCACTTAATTGGCGAATAACGTCCCTGTGGTCCTTCTTCCCGTCATGTTATGTTGGAGGTTTTACCGTGCACAGGTCCTGTCCCTAATGCAGGTTGGAGAGGGGGAGCAGAGAAGAAAATGAATAGAGACGCGTGGTGTGGGAAAGGCTGTGTGTGTGTATGGGGGATGGGGGGGGGGTGGCAGATAGCAACACATACAGTAACACTCCACTTGGGAGCCTTGTTGTTGTTTGAGGAGGAAGGGGATGAGGGGTGATGGCTGGTGCTGTGTCCTTGGTGATTGAGGGAGGAGAGATAATGAAGTGAAAGGATGAGCAGAGAGAGGAAACACTCGCCCTCTGGGGTTTACTGTAAAGAGAGGGGGAGGAGGAGGAGGAAAGAGATGAAATCACCTGGCAGGTTCAGAGTCAGTGTCCCAACAGCTGCATAATAGACCCATTCAAAACCAATGGCACCAATCTCAAGCATAAATTTGATACTACGACCTCTAGATGATTATCTTAGCTTAGCATAAAGGCAGGAAATGAGCTAACCTCATTTAACGCCCCCACAACACACACACACACACACACTGAAACATCAGAGTTGATAAGACGCGACCCTTGCCAGAGCTGCTTCAAACAACCTGTTACACATGCACGTTGCACACAGAGCCGCTGTGCAGTCATACTGACACAGCTGGGAAACCAGATCTTGTATTTTATCAGCAAACACAAGGCCTGGTGTGTGTGACCACAGGCAATCTAATCAGCAGAGATAACGATCAGAACCAGAGAGAGACGAGGACCATGTGCTGTAGATCTAGAGCTCCCACCATGTGGCTGCAGAGGGGACCAATAACAAATGGCATTATATCTATATATATCTATATCTATATCTATATCTATATCTATATATATATGTGTATATATATATATACATATATACATATATATATATACGTATATATATATACATATATAGCGTCACATTCTCCTCCTGCAGAGGTTCATGCACAGATACAGATGATGCACAAGAGCACACACAGCTCTGCTCAGCCAACATTATACAAAGCCTTTTTTTTTTTTTCCATTTTCCTGACATCATCATAAAGTATTCATGCCTACTCAGAGTATGCACTATAAATAAACAGTAGCCACCAAGGCTGACACACATTTACACCCAGTCACACTCCCCCTGCTGGAGAAGAGCTGTGCTGATAACATGAGTCAGCTGCCCAATGAGGCTTTTTGCATTGTGCATGTGCAAATGGAAGAGGTGCGTTTCTCCTCAACCAAAAGGAAACAAAGAACGTTGTGATGGAACAAATAGGAAGCAATGCAGTTTGTGTACGTGAGGATTATCACTCACTGTGACATCTAGCAATTCACCTTTTGACCCCACTGCTGTTGCCCAGGACATGACCCAGTCCTGGCCGTCCCAGCAAGCCTTGAGGGGTGACCAGGCCCAGCGAATCCTCTACAGCCCTAAGGTATGTGGGCATGTGTTTGAATGTGTGTGTTGTTTACAACCACCGGTTTTAGTCTGTTTACAATGTAACAATATGAGTGCATTAAATTTTTAATGCACTTTTTTTGTGTGCTAAGGATGCAAAACAAGCGACTACACAACAACGGCAAAGTAAGTGTTCACTGCGCGCAGGCATCTGTATCTGCAGTAATTAACAGCTGATTCACTGCTGGAAGTTGAATACATGATTTCCGATATGGTTATGTGCTGCCTCTCTCTGTCAGGTCGAGGAGAGGTTCAGCTGCGTATGGCCCGTCACCCTCATGTGGCACCGCACAAATCGTAAGTGAGGCATGAGGAAACATGATCCACCAGAGGTCAACAAACCGAAACTGCAACGACAATAAGAGATGTATCAGGCACAAAGCAAAGTTGGTGTTCTTCACGCCGACTTTTTAAGAAATTAATTTATCAACGTGTCCACAAGGAAATGAATTCATAATATCGATAGAGGGTGAAAGTAAGTGGGGCTCAGTCAGCTAACATTGTGCGTTGTAGGGGTCAAAGGTCGTTTAACAGTCTTGAAGGCTGTCAGCGGAGACCGATGTGCTTCTGTTTGTAAACTCTTTACATCCTCGCTTTAATGTGAAACACATGTTCAGTTGTGTAAGTGCGTGTCTCAAATGATCACACAGCCTGTGTTACGTAACACAGCAGTTTGACAGATAAATAGCAGGTAACGCTTCCAAACTACTTGGAGCAAGTCTTTTCACAGTTTCCCACAAATTGAAGCAAATTGCATTTCAGCCAAAACACATTCAGATATACAGTATTAACAAAACAATCACCTTCACAGACTTTCAATTTGGGGAAGAGAGATAATTGGTGTGTGATTGATTTTCTTTATCAGATACAGTGGGAACTTCCTCTAACTGTGTGTGTGTGTGTGTGTGTGTTTGTTTGGTTCCAGCATGCTTGCAGATGACCTGAAGCTGAGCAGTGATGATGATGACACACAAACGGTGGGTGACCTCAGTCCCCGAAACGTAAAACAAAATACCTTTCAAAATAAAAGACCTTTATTGGCAGTGTTTGAATCCTTAGGGCGAGAGACAGCAGGCAAAGCGTGAGAGAGCAAAACAAAGAGTGGAGTGTTTGGCTGCTACTATTAAAGATTGCCTGTTTTTCTGGTAGTGTGTTCACACACCCATACGCCGCACAGTCGGCATCTGACACAATTCCATTTTTGTAGCTAATTATGAGACATCAAGCAGCAGATGTTACACGTCGAGTTTAGCCAGTTGTTCCCTGCAGGCTGCAGCTGTGGATTAAAACGTTCTCTTTTCCCCTTCCGTGTCCCTGAAGGCAGCTCACGAGTCCGTTTCCTGGGACAGACACAGGTATTGAAAATATCATGTGCGTGTTTGTGTTTGTGTGTGAGTGCTTGTTAGTGTTTGTCTGTAAAACGCACGGGAAAACTGAGGTTGCTATTAAAAATAACACTATATATCTCTGTGTGTGTGTGTGTGCGTGCACCTACGCTGACCCCTCTCTGACGTTTGTCTGTGTGTTGACTGACAGCCGGTCAACACAACGAGCGCACACACATGGTAGACGGGTGAGACATTCCAGCTCGGACTCTTCAGGCTCGGACTCCTCAGCGGAGTCGGGAAGCAGCAGCCCCCGTTCCCGAAGCCCGAGTCCGGAAGTTCAGCCAGACCCTGCGTCGCCCAGCAACGACAAGGAGGTAGAGTTGCTGAGCCACACGGCTTCTTCTCCTGCTCTGCATCTTCTTCGCTGTCTTCTCCTGTGCTTGCGTGTCTTGGGGTGGATTCTCCACAGGGAGTGGTGGCCAGGGGGCAGTCGATGGCAGGTGTGGGGAGGGACAGAGGAATGAGGAATGCCTGCGAGCTGGAGAGGAGGATGTGGGGGTCGAGGGGCAGGGGCAGCTTTGGAAATTAGTGCCTGGATGTCATGTCAACAGGCCGAGCCCTCAGGAGGTGGACGTCATCAAGCTGACGTCTAGTAGTCGTGGTAACATCTCAGAGAGCGGAAATGTGGCCAGCTCGAATTCCAGCATCTCCGATAAATATGATAAACAGGTGATTTAGAGTGGAGGTGTGGAGCCTGGTGGGTGTGATGGGGTTGTAGAGGAGGGGGGCATTGTGGGGGTTGGTATGAGACCTGCGTTATGTGGGGAATGAAGGGGAAACCTGCTCCTCTCTAATGAATGGAAGGCCCTGTACAACACAGCAGACTGTATCGCGACAGTGGGCCGATGTATAGCGAGGGAGGGAGGAGAGTGTGTGTTTTTGCGGGGGGTGGGGGTGGAGAGGGGTGGAGGGGTGGGCGCGCACCATGTGTTTTTCATTTACGTGGAGCGTTTGAGTGTCTCCCGGAGAAGAGAAGGGGGTTGGAGTTTTAGAAGCAGCAAATCCAGAGTTCCAGGTAGTGAGAGAAAGAGGGAGGGGCAGAAAAAAAACAGGGAGGGGAGGGGAGGGCACCCGAGACGGCACAAGAGATGCAGTGTCTTCTCTGGAAAGACGGCAAGGGATGTGGAGGGGGTGGGGGTGGGGGGGGTGTCAGTGTTTGACTTGAGGAGTTAAGGTTTAATTTAGGTCCTGGTCAGCTACGAGAGAAAAGGAGAAGGTCGAGAGAGGGAGCGAGAGAGAGAGAGAGAGAGAGAGAGAGAGAGAGAGAGAAAGAAGTTGGCTCTCCAGGCGTGAGTATCCTCTTTGTGTGTATGTTTTGCATTTGAGTGAAGACTTTTTTTTTTTCCTCATGTGTTGGTCTCATTCTTGCGGTTACCTAGCTTGTCGTTCAGCAAACACCAAGTGAGTCATTTGACATAATGACTGGGGGTTGAACTACTGTAAGCACAGATGTTGACTGTGAGGCTATGTCGGCTATTTAAAGCCCGTTTCTCTCTTATGTCTAACGCTGGACTTTTTGATTGGATCGATACACTTTTAGACGTTAGAGCATCTCAGGAACATGGAAACGCTGCAGGATGTGCACACACTTGTGGGATGTTTGTCACTTGTCGCTGAATAATCCTTCATTCTCTGTTTGCACCTAATATAATAATTTGTGCATGACAAGATGTAAACAGCAGTGACATGTAACAAAGTACAATTACTCGCGCGCTGTACTCGGGTGTCAGTTTGAATATTTTTATTTCTGCGAGACAGACACACTTCACTACATCTTGAAAGACTTGAGTTACCAGTTACTTTATTTATTTCAAATTTGAATAGACAGAAAAATCTGCCAGATGTAAATCTCCTTAGTTCAAGCTGCAGTTTTCAATAATCTTCTACAGAAGCTCACTTTATACTTTTGCACCTTTTTTTCACATGCAGTCTGATCTTGGTACATGTTAATTTGAAGTAATAAAAACATGTTGACATACTGCACATTTCCTAGAAACCAGTTATGGCCAGAGTTAATACATTAGTAATAGTAATCTAGTAACATGACAGGAAGTTGAACATTCCATGTTCCATACTTTTACTAGTTGAAAATACTAATGATGATTTTTTTTTTATGCAGTATTTTGAGTACATGTACGTGTTAAGTCTTTATTTTTGTAATGTTTCATTGTACATGAATCTTGCCCCTCCTGACTGATATTTCTCATTTCTAATTGTCTCCCTCTTTTTCTGTGCATTCTTCAGGCTGATCACCCCACTGCTGCACAGTGGCAGTTGGATAAATGGCTGAAAAGGCCCCACAAAAAGTCAGCCAGTGAACAGGATCCCTCTCAGAGCAGTACAGGACGTCTGCCCTCTCCCCACACCCAGCGGGCCCCGTCTCCAGCCAGGTCCTGGGACAACAACCAGGAGTACAGCCCAAGTCAAAGCCCCATTCCCAGCCCACAGTTCAATTACAGTCATAATAATACCCCCCTTCCTAGTCCTGGTTACAGCTACTGCCCGAGCCCAAGTCCGTTCACCAGCACATGTCCAAGTCCCAGTCCAAGTCCACGGCACAGCTCAGTCCCCAGTCCGGCTCTTAGTGTTTGCCCCAGTCCGTGTGGGAGCTCGGGAGGCAACAGCAGCCCCAGCCCTGTTCCCAGAGATCCACCGAGAAGCCCAAGTCCCAGCTTACCTTCTCCTTCACGGCTCCGTCACTACCCTGAGATCCAGAGTCAGAACCAAACACAGCCCGCCCAAACAACCAATCCACACCGGACAAAAATTAGGTCATGGAACTCCCCGTTGTCGAACAGCAACAGCAAGAACAAACACAAAAATAATAGTCACACGCCGCTGACTCACCAGCAAAGGCCCAAGACTGGACCCACTCAGAACCGGGACCAAAGCAAATCCAAGACCCCTGACCACAATCACAGCCAGAAATCACGACCCAAGCCTAACGTTCATCCAAACTCTAAGCAGTTCTCAGAGCCTCCCAAAGGCAAACACGCATTACATTTTGAGCACATCCAGGGTAGCAGACCCAGCCTCAGCTCCAACCACAGGTCCAGGCCTCCGTTTCAACCCAGCACACAAGGTAGCACAGCAAGAGCGAAGCACTTAGTTCCTGAAGCCAACACTGTTCACAGAACACATTTACAGTCTACCACTAAAGCTGCTAGTGCTGTTGGTAGTGGGTCAAACTCGAGGGTTAGTCCCAGCCGGAAACCTACAGCAAAGTCGCTGCCAAATCCCGAACGCGTCAATCACACAAAGACACCGCAGAGGAGACCGCACAACAAGGACGAGGAGGTGGACAACAGAAGAGAACATCTGACCCGAGCGGAGGGCAGAACACACGAGAGGAAAGAGGACAGACAGAGAGACAGACAGAAAAGAAAACCAGAGAGAAAGGAAGACAGGAGGCTGGCGGAGGAGCAGCTACTGAGACGTGCCTGGATCCAGAACTCAGCAGAAGAAGAAGAAGAAGAGGAAGAGGAGGAGGCGGTGACCGAAAGGCAGAGGAGGAGAGAGGAGACATCGAAAGGGGAAAACAGGCGGAGTGAGCAGCAACATAGACGGGAATGGCAAACGGTCCAGGTCAAGCAGCGATTGCCTACCGATGCCAAGCGGCACCGCACTAGGGACGACGTACACCACCAGGGGGTGACAAAAAAGGGAGGGCGAGGTGACAAGGAGAGAGACCCACAACCAGGTTCTTCACCTCCTCCATCACGTTCCCCGACTCCTCGCAGACCTTCCTCCTCATCCTCTTCTTCTTCCTCCTCGAGTTCCGATTCAGAATCTGAACATCAGGCTCCGATCGCCAAAGTTTCAGCAGACTCCACCTCCCACAGGAGACTCGCTAAGAGCGGACACCAAGGCCCAGGTAGACCGGACACCAGCAGGGCCAGAGTAGGAAACCTTAGAGCTCTTACCTCAGCTGAGGGGCAGCAGAGTGAGGGGAAGCAGAAACTCTACACCCTTGTTCCTTTTGGACGAAGCGATCAGGCGACAGTTTCCTCCCAGCGAGGGCTTAGAAATCTGGTTGTGCACATAGACCTGTGTCTTCTCAAGCGGGTCCCGGACAGCACAACAAGCCCCACCGTCAAAAAACCTTCTGCCGCTTCCTCAAACAAAGACAAACAGAGAGGGGATATGAAACACCTGTATTTACCTGAGACCACGACAAAAGACGGCAGGCGGAAACGCAAGGTAAACAACACCTTGCTGCGTATTTACTTTGCTGCTCCTTCCAATGTGATGCGTATGTGTAACCATTTTAACGTATGAATACGAAGCTGTCCTTGAAAGCATGCATGTGTGTGTCTGTGTCTTTGTGCGAACAGTTGGAGAACGGTGTGTCACATGGCGAGAGCAAGAGGAGTCTTCCCCAAGCCAGTGACCTCCCGGGTCGCACTGAGTCATCAGGTCACATGGCGGAGTGCGACTTCGTGACTGAGACCACACACAATGGGTAAGCAAACACCACGTACACCATTTTGCCTCGTGTGTGTAATCTCACTGTATGCACAAATGTTACGCGTGTTTGCATCAACGCTCGTGTGCGCAGGTACTTGGAGGAGTACTTAGACAGCAAGAGGCCGCTGTCTCCCCTGTCTCCGCTGTCCAACAGTCCAGAGTGCACCAAGACTCCCTCCAAAACAAAGACCTCGGAGCAGCATCACGTCCACAGCCATAAGAACAGAGACAAGAATAGAGATTCTGCTGTAAAGGTAACGCTAAAGAAAACTCCTGACTGAGATCATCCAAACGCCACTGCTCTCAATGGTTTGTGTCAGTACTCCTGTGTTTAATCTCTGCACTCAGCCAAAGACGGAGGTGGACTGTGTGAAAGTGTCAAGACAACCCCAGCCCCTGCCTGAGTCCTGGGGTCCTGCAGGACACAAAACGTGAGCAACCCACAAAACCACAGTCATATGTCGTCCACATAGTAAATCACCACCGCATTGGTCTACTGCAATGGTACAGTCTGACTGTACCGCACAATCTTTACTGTTCTACCTCATTCGTTCATCTTCCTAGTCCCCATCATGCTGAGTACTACTTACATGAAGCTAAAAGGATGAAGCACCGTGCCGACGCAATGGTGAGTCCTTCAACGGTAACTGTCAAAGGTGGAAAGAAAAAACAGACAAACTATAGCCTTCAACATTCATATGTTGGATTTTTTTTTCCTCAGGTGGACAAGCTGGGAAAGGCTGTCAACTACATCGACGCTGCTCTCTCCTTCATGGAATGTGGGAAAGCGATGGAGGAGGGGCCGCTCGAGGCCAAATCTCCATACACCATGTACTCAGAGACAGTGGAGCTTATCAGGTGAATTAGACATTCACACGAAAAAATACAGATACAGGTTATTTGGATGTGGACATAACAAAAACGGGGACGTACAGTGTTAACAGTCCTGTTTCTTAAGGTATGCAATGAGGCTGAAGAGCCACTCCGGCCCTGGGGCAAGACAGGAAGACAAACAGCTGGCGGTTCTGTGGTTCGCATATCAACTCATCTGTTTATGCCACATTTTGTCATGTGACTACATCTTGACTACGACTGGAGTCTCATTAACTTGCACTTGCGTGTCCACAGTTTCCGGTGCCTTGCCCTTCTCTACTGGCAGATGTTTCGGTTAAAGAAGGACCATGCTCTGAGATACTCCAAAGTGCTGCTGGACTATTTTAAGGTCTATCTACAAACAACAAGACACGTTTACATGTAATTGTGAAGATCGTTTTTTGGACAAATGCAAACATCAGTGTAACTTTGAGCCATATTTGTGGTGCCTTTACAGAGTTCACCCAAAGTGCCTCCTACAGCACCCTGTTGGACTGACTCTGGGAAGTAGGTGGATAATACCTCGGCATTATAGCATCTATTGAGTACAACTGGTACAAATTAATTTGATCACCGCTGCTTTGCTATGCATGTGTTTTCACTCGCAGGGGTGCAGGAGGACCCCCTCCATCATTGTCACCCAGTGCCAAGCACCATGGAAGGAGTTCACATGGGGGCAGCACCTCCCCCTCCTTCATAAGCATCCCCCAACGTATCCACCAGATGGCAGCAAATCACTTGAACATTACCAACAGTGTCCTCTACAGCTATGAGTACTGGGAGGTGGCTGATAATCTTGCAAAGGAGAATAAAGGTATGAATCTTGATGCATCAGCTGTGAAGAGCTTTTCCAACAGACTCACACATATGTCAAATGTATGTTTCTGCTGCGCAACACAGTTCTCAACAGCATTTTCCCTCTTTCTCATTGCAGAGTTCTTCAACTACTTGAATACTTTATCTGGGCCTCTGACTCTTCACAGTAGCATCGCTCACACTGTCCAATACACCAGACAGGCTCTTCAGTGGATTCGTATTAGTGCCAAACTTAACTAAGAAGGAGGGAATCGAACCTGTTCACTGGATCTCCGGGCCTCCGGTTGTGTGTTTGGATAACAAGGGGATATGTGACGCAGACTGTGTGGTGTAAAATGAAGTTGGATAAAAATCCCATGGAGCCTGACAGTTGTCATCCTCATAGGATGTTTGAACGTTCACCAGCTGGGCCTTATGGAAGGTGCGAACAAGAACATACCACAAGCACCTTCTACCTCATCACTGGAATAACCTGAGGAGTTGAATGCAGTGTGGAATCTTAATTCTTATCTCATTATTTGCCAAATGACCTTCAGATCTACAAGAACTTACACGTAAAGCCTTCTTCCTACTTTTGAATTCTGCTACTTTTGAGTGGATGTTTGTATTGAGCCAAAAAAGGAAGACCAACCAATCATTGGCTATTTTCTCGAAAACAGAACCCTGGTCTGCATCTTTTGCAAACGAAGATTTAAGTGACTTATAATATCTTACTTTTTAATATTTTCATTTATGTGTTTCTACTGTGCAATAATTGATTGATTTTCAAAATAAAATGTTGGTGATTCTAGTTACCAACATTAAAGGTTGTGAATTTTATTTTGTCCCTATATTGGGTGTGTGGTTATTTATTAGATGGGAAAAAATAAGGTCCAGTTCCTTTCTTGGGTCTAATTATTTGCATTTAGTATTTTCTTTGCATTTCCTGATCTATGACAGCACTAAAAGAAATGGTGTTTATACAGCAAAATGAAACAGGAAGCAGCTCTGTGAACAAGGTCACCGGTGGGACCAAACAATTTTTTAAATCATCGGTCCTTTTCAAAACCAGCAGGACTACTATTGACCAAAAAAGGTCAGTCTGGCAGCCATCAATTTCATTCCATTTTAAATGACTTGGATTCATCAAAAGATGAAAGACGTGATTCACAGGAAATGAATGGTGACATTTTCCAAATAGCAGGAAAAAAATAAAATCTCCTTTAACATTAATCACAACCTTGTGGAGTCTGGATCACACAGTGGCTGTGTGTGGTCCAGACTCATGGTGCAGTCCAGTTGTGCAGAGTTCTCACCCTCACACACTCTCCATCACTGCAATTACACTTCCTCCTTTGCCACCACAGGAGTCGCACGAGGAACTTCAGCATCCCATGTCTGGTGCCATAGCAACAGAGAGCAACCAATGAGGAAGCGCTTCAGGACACAACATGCCTTGAGTCAGTTGTATCCTGGTTTCTTTCTGTTTCATTAAATGGAATTTCTTGTTTCATGGTTAATCAGGTACGGATTAGATTATTTTTTAATCTCCTTGAACTATGATCTATTTTTTTCTATTGTTCCGTGGTTGGCCTTTGGATATTATATCTTCTGTATTGACAAATCACATGTATTTGTTTCACTAACGTCCATAATAGGGGAACATACAACTGTCGACATTTGTCTTCATCCTTTTTGTCCCCTGCAGGCACCTGTACCACAACACTTTGAACAGACGAGATGTTTTTTTTAAAGACAGGACGGCTGACTTAACCTGCAGCTGCGTGTCATCACCCAGCGTTTGATCGTTTGCCTTTGTCACTCACATAATATGACAAAGGCACCAGGGCGTTTGCCTTTAGTGTAAATACAAGCGACAAGGCGGATTCAAAACAATTCGATGGTCCGTGAACGTCACCTGCGAGTAGCCTGGGCTGCTGGCTCGTTCATCCCGCACGTGTCTCTGCGTCACGGCCTGTAGCTGCCTGTGCGCCGGGCCGTCTGAGGACAACCTGCCGGGTGCCAGACGGCAAAAAGACAGACAGAAATAAATTAATTAAATATTTTTTTTAAAAACAGGCTGTTGTTGACTGACTGTGTGAGCAGACAGCGAGGTCAACCCTTTGTTCTGTACTTTACAGTGTTTTTACTGAAGGTAAACAAAGAGGGAAATAAACCAACAGTTCTACTACTTCACCTCCATGACTTACTTTGTTCCTCTGACCCACTGAGGCGGGATGTTTTAAAAACGGGAACGGAGCGGTGACACAGTCTGTACAGTTGTCATAGACTCGTTTATCCGCAAAGCGGCGGAGTTAGAACGCTAAACACAAGAAGCAGCGGACGGACAAGGTGGCTAACGTGAGCTACAGGAAACCGGAAGTGGAGGGTATTCGTTCTTTTAAATACAAGCTACAGTTGCACGGTGGGAGTGGGCGACCAAACAAGCATGAAAACACAAAATAAATGTACTATGACGTCAACATAATATAAATATAGAACGATGAAAGTTAATTATGATCAGATTCTTGCCTGTGTTTAGATATGTTGTATAGTACTCAATGGCATAATTTTAAATTTCCATTCCTTTGTCTCCATTTCTTAATCGAACATCTACCCACAATCAGCCAAAGTAAGAAAGACAACAACATGTACAGCAAAAAATAACAAAATCTTTCCCCAGAACCAGCTTGACAGAAACACACTTACATAACTATTATATATAGTGTTTCATAATTTTTATCACTTTAGAATTACTATTGTATGTTAAATCTTGCGATCGACATGGAAGGAAAATTTCTACGCAATTTAAATACACAATTCTTGAAAATTAGACCAACTGTTCTGTTTAGGTATCCTCGAATACTTTATTTTGAAATTATTGTGCGGAACTGCTGCGGTTCTTTGACGCTCGCGGAGGAGCAAGCGAATGGATCGGGGGGGTGGGGGGCGAGGCGGCAGAAATGGAGAGCAGGAGGACGGGGAGGGCGAGCGGCGGCGGCGGCGGCGTCCAGCAAACATGACACAGTGAGGGGGGAATCTCAGTTCACCCAGCGGAGTCCTCAGCACCGGGTCACGGCCGAGGAGTGGAGCTAGGAGCGCGGAGGATTTTCCCCTTCCGCTTCGCCGTCTCTTCTGAAACCTCGTCCGACCTGTTCGCACGCGACGTCTGTGCAGACGAGTGTCTGCAGGGAGAAGTGAGTGTTGTCACAGGAGAGAAGGTACAAACACACACAAGTGACTTCCGACAGGAAGAACAACAACAACATAAGCTGTTTGTTTACAAACGCGATTGACGCCGCCGAGCTGAAGTTGACCGGTCTCGGTGTGATCCATTGTTTGGCGGCTGGTTCTCCGGCGGCGTCACGGAGCATCGGTCCGCACACTCGGACTCGTGTTGCCGCTCGCATTGACACGGTGTTACCGTCGCGCCGTGGCGCAGCGACATGCATGATTAACTAGCTAATGGCTAATGTTAGCATGAGTGTTGAGACGTACGGAGAGCCACATGGGGCTCTGTTGTAACCCGACATGAGCGACCTGTCAGCGGCGGAGGACGTGCCCCGACATGCCCTTAGACACTGAACACCCCACAGCTGTACATCACAGACCACAACAACAAGGCCTATTGATCATTCTCCAGAAAACAATAATCAATTGCCAACAGTGCCTTTGTTGTCATTTTTAATACACTACGTTTTAATTAATTACTTTCTGTTATTATTATTATTATTATTATTATATACTATGTTGTAGACACTGTATTGTCATGTTTATATTATGTAAAGCTCTTGTTGTGTGCTTTGAGGCTTTGTGAACAATTACAGATGTGTGTGTTTGTAATTAATACTCTATCATTAAGTTTGCATTAACATAATGTTGTCACCCGGAATCATTTTAGCCCTGTATGCAACATAAACACATTTTGCTCACTCACACAGAACCACTTCATTAAGTGCTGTATGTAGTGTTGTGTGTCATGTGTTTTTTCTTGTCCTACCTGTGTCCTCTTGTGTTTGCAGGCAGCTCAGTATGAGTCGAGATGCATGGGCAAAGAAGAGAGCCAATGCCAGAGGTGACAATGGTTGGGCAGAGAGCGTGAGTGTCCCGCAGGTTGTCACGAAGAAAATGATTCTGCCAGTGTAGATGTGAGTTATGTAAATGTTATAGACCTTCTTCGGTCACTTACCTCTTTCATGTGTGCAGGGCGGCTACATGGCCGCTAAAGTCTCCAAGCTGGAGGAGCAGTTCAAACTTGATGCCCCCAGGGAAAAACAGAAGCAAGGCACGTGCTCCGACATCTTCGGGGGAGTGGCCATTTATGTCAATGGATACACAGGTAATGCTGAAACTATACTTCCCATTCAGCCCATTGTAATGTGTAAGGATGCTGCTGGCGTTTTGGTTTAACAGCAAGCAACAGTTGACCGTGACTGTGTTGTTCCTTGCTTGTTTGTGAGCAGATCCAAGTGCAGATGAGCTACGCAGACTGATGATGCTGCACGGGGGCCAATTCCACACCTACTACTCTCGCTCCAAGACCACCCACATAATAGCCAACAATTTGCCCAATAGCAAAATTAAGGAGCTCAAAGGGGAAAAGGTCATTAGGCCGGAATGGATCACAGACAGGTCTGTGTATAATTTTTTTGTTTTTGCATATGGTTATTTGTACTTTAGCAAAAGATTGGACGATTATTGTGTTAATTTTGCCATTTATTTTGAAAACAGCGTTAAGGCTGGGAATCTCCTGCCATGCATACAGTACCAGCTGTACACAAAACAAAAAGGTCCACTCTTCCCTAGCATGACTCTGTGCCAGACCTCAGAGATCCCGGGGCCGAGCCGCGGGGCCCTGCAGCTGAGTGTCCATCAAAAGCTTCACCTGCCACAGCACAGCGTCCAGCACTCTGCATCCAACCACACACAGTCCTCATCCAGCTATCAAAACAACGCAAACCCTACGACTAGCCACGGTCAGTGTTACCAAGGCAACGTCCCTCCTCAGTCTATTCAGCACAGCTCTGTAGCTTCCTTCATTAACCCCCAGTCTGGTCACTCAGCATCTGGTCCCTTCAGTATAGATCAGAGACACAGAAGCCCTTTACTCTCCCACTCACTGTCTGACCCAAGCACCACAAAGCCCCCACAGTCTACTCTTCAAACACCACATCATAAGCTCCATCTTCAGAGAGATGACCGACCACAACCTCAGACCAACTCTTCTTGCAACACTCGCCCGAATGGCTGCAAGGAAGCAGGATTAAAAATGTATGTGAACTCTGTTAAAGAGACAGATTATTTGTGTGATTGTGTTGTATCTTGTAATTTACAGATAGTTTGACTATCTTGCCACATAACAAACTAATCAGTGATTTCTTTTTGTCTCACAGAAATGGATTATTGAAGACCTCAGCTGGTGTAAAGACCAGCCATTCAGAAATAAATGAAATGCATGCATACCGCAAAGGTCTCAACCCACAGGTGGTGAAGGAAGCACCCCTAACTAATGGACACATTCATCTTGTTAACGGTGCCTTAAAGCCAGGGGGCCTGTCTCCTGTAACAGATGAACCCTCTGTTGACAAGGAACTGGCTGAATACAGAATTAAAAGTCCGGAGAATGAACCTCAGAGTCCTACAATACATTTTCAAACCAAACTTGATCCATATGAGTTTCCCCAAAGTCCCCCAAAGCAACCTGAGCAGTCCCCTTTCTCTCTGGAGCAATCCAGCCTGCAAGGAGACAAGGAGCATAGGGCTAAACCTTCTCCACCCACCTACCAGGAGGCCAGAAACGCCACTAAAACCCAACTCTTCCCGAAACAGCTCCAGCCACCCCATCAGGTTGACTCCCATCCTGAAAAGACTCTTCTTTCCCCAGCACCTCATTCTTTATCACATTCTCCAGTTCGACTGAATGGAAGTCACCGCAAAGCATTTTCATCGGATCCTGCCTCACATAACTCAACAAGCATAGCAGGCAAACCAGACTCTCCCACTGATAAGCCATCATCATCTTCAAAGCCTTCAGCTCAGCTGCTGGCACAGACAGGTGAACTGATATCCGAGTTCTACTCTCGCTCACGTCTGCACCAGATCTCGACGTGGAGGACTGGCTTCTCTGAGTATGTCAATGAGCTTCACAGTAAACGAAAAACAGCAGGAGCCATGTCTTTTCCTGGCAAAGACAGACTGAGGAAATCTGTGGGCCTACGCTCCTCTAACAGTGGAGGTAAGAAAGAAAGGGTTGCATCTTTTCTTATCTTTTTTTTTATTTCATCAGGAAGATGTTGTCAGTGTTCAATTCTTAGATAAAATTCTGCTTGCTTTTCTTTCATTCTACTGCCATCCATGTTAAACCTCTTTAAAAAAAGTTGAGTATCATCATGGGTATAGAAAGCAATGGTCCATAAGAAACATTCCAATATTTTTGTGCGTCAGGTGCATCACCAGCCAAAAGTGTTAAATCTTGCATCCTTCATGTGGACATGGACTGTTTCTTTGTGTCTGTGGGGATCCGACATCGCCCAGACCTCAAAGGTACGCCACCTTTTGTCTGGTCAGTGAAAGTAGGTGCACATGTAACACAGGCCCCTTCACGGAATATTCTTGTCTCACACATTCAGTCAAAGCCCTTGGTTGAGTTGGTGGTTTTTATTGCAGGAAAGCCTGTAGCTGTCACCAGTAACCGTGGAGAGGGCAGAGTATCCCTGAGACCAGGGGCTAACCTTCAGCTGGAGCAGCAGTACTACCAGAGCAAGCTGTCTCATCCTCAGTCAGGTGAGACACTCAAACCACTTGTGTTTGTCCCAGAGAGTCCTGACCTTGACTATCACGGGACTGCATCACTAAGTTTGCCTTTGTTTGGACTCTTAGAGGGGAATGATGATGATCTACACAGAACTCCTTCACAAGAGAGTCCCGACTCCCATGCCAATGGATTGGACCAGGACACTGCTGCTCTGTCAATGGCAGAGATCGCATCTTGCAGTTATGAGGCCAGGTATGGTTTAAACTAGAGATGTCCGATATTATCGGCCTACTGACATTATCAGCCGATATTGGCATTCAAATTTAATATCGGAAATTATCGGTATTGGTTTTTACTTTTTCAATGACACAACTTTTACACAACATGCACATATTGTACATCAAACTCTTCAGCTACTTCTCTAACTCAAAATGTCAAAATATGAGAGATGTGATGATACATTTGTTTTGATTTGTTTACCTGAAATTATTTCGTTTTTGGGGGGAGAGCCTGCATATATCGGTATTGGTTGATACCGGTATCGGAACATCCCTCATTTAAACACACTTTTGTAGATAGAGAAAAAAACAGGCCTGCTTTTTCTGTTTTTAAAAATGTGTGTTTTTGGTCAGTACTTTGAGTTGAGCAGCCACTCAAACCCATTTTTAAAAAAAGGCAAATCTTAATGAACTGTTTTCCTTCAACAGACAGATGGGTGTAAGGAATGGGATGTTTTTTGGCAAAGCGAAACAGATGTGTCCCTCGCTGCAGTCTGTCCCATATGATTTTGAGGCTTACAAAGAGGTGGCTCTCTCCATGTATGAGATTCTAGCTGGGTAAGTCCATGGTATGTTTTACTCACCTCTCTATACTTTACATTTAAAAACCCCTATGTCAAACCTCTCCTCTTTCTGTTTTACAGTTATACCCATGACATCGAGGCTCTGAGCTGCGATGAGGTGTTGATAGACGGTTCTGCTCTGCTAGCTGAGTTGGGCGTCAACCCAGATGATCTAGCCAAAGCTATCAGAGCAGACATCAAGGAGAAAACAGCATGCTGTGCCTCAGTGGGCATGGGTGAGTTTATGGTTACAATACAAAAAAGATCAAAATCATATTTTTAATTTACAAATTCTAACTGACCGCTCATTTATTTCAGGCTCCAATATCCTGTTGGCTCGGCTAGCGACGCGAAAGGCCAAGCCTGACGGGCAGTATTTTTTAAAGTCTGAAGAAGTGGATGATTTTATTAGAGACTTGCCAGTGACCAGCTTACCAGGTAGTCAGCACATAGCACCACCTGCTGGCCATGTCCCTTGTTGTTGAGTCTGTTGTGTGGTACAGTATAAGAAATATTATGACCTTCTTTTGTAGGTGTGGGGCCTGTTATGGGCAGAAAGTTGGCTGCTATGTCAGTGAGGACATGTGGCGACCTTCGGCAGGTGTCTCTGTCCCACCTGCAGAAGAAGTTTGGACCACGGACCGGACAAACCCTGTTCCGTTTCTGCAGAGGGCTGGATGACCGGCCTGTCCGCTACGAAAAGGAGAGAAAGTCTGTCTCAGCTGAGATGAACTACAACATTCGCTTTACCAGGGTTAGATTGATGCTCTCTCCTATGTCCTCTTTCTTACCCTTATCCTCTCTTCATTCCCCACCTGTCTTTATGTAAACCTTCTTACCTTCTTATTCTACCACACTCCAGATTGATGAGGCAGAGTGTTTCCTTACTAATTTGTCCATGGAGGTACAAAGACGTTTACAGGAAGCAGAGCTGCGTGGTCGCAAAGTTACCCTTAAGGTCATGGTTCGCAAGGTTGGAGCCCCACTGGAACCAGCTAAATATGGTGGTCATGGCATATGTGATAATGTAGCCAGGTAAGAAACTGTCATCCCCATGTGATTATAATACCTTATGTTCCATTGCTTACCCGTGCCTATTTTTGTCCTTAGCTAATTCTCATGTTCCCTTGCTGCCAGGTCTGTGACGCTCGCTCAATCCACTGACAGTGGTCAGCTGATTGCTACTGCAGTCATCAAACTGTTCCATTCCATGAAGTTGCAGGTTCAGGACCTGAGAGGAGTCGGCATCCAGGTTCATCTTCTGGAGGGAAATCACTCCCTCCAGGACTCCGTATGTCACCGGACACGCTCAATCAAGGAGATGTTAATAGGACAGGGATCACATGGTCAAACCCACAACAAAGGTTTTTCTACGCTTTGTGTTTAAGATTGTATACTTGATGTTGTTGATGTAATCAGCTGAATTCAAGATCACTGTTATAGGTTTTTCAGGCCAGAGCACACACCAGGAAAAGACTCCCACATCGCCATCATGTGACTCTGCTTCACACCCACTGTCCTCTCCTGAGCCTATACCAGGAACAAGTAAAGACCAGCAAGCATGCAGACGCACTCCGAGACATTCTCGCGCACGTCTCAACCTAAGTATTGAAGTCCCCTCCCCTTCACAGGTATGGACTTGAAGACTATTTCTGATTGGGCCAATAATCAGATCAGCAGTAAAGTTTTCTTCGAACTTGTTTCTTTGTGCTTTCCAAGGTGGATCGTTCTGTGTTGGAGGCCCTGCCTGCAGAGCTGAGAGAACAAGTGGAGCAGTCATGGAGTTATCGGGACAAGAGACCAAACTACCATCGCTCACCCAGTCCACACAACCCTGCTCCTCCTCCACTGTCAGCCTCTCTGAGGTCTTGTCCAACCTCACCTCCTCATCCTCCAGCCTGTGGGCCTGCACTGAACACTGCACCTGTAGGAACATTGATTCTACAAATACCAAACCAACCGGACAGTCCAGGAATTGTACTGGAACTACCAAACTTCTCACAGGTAAAAACGCAGTGGGTTTAAGAATTATTATTATTGGTAAGGAGATTTTCCTAGTTTGTCAGCTGTGCTTTGCTCTCTTGACTCGGACTGCAGGTTGATCCAGATGTATTTGCTGCACTTCCCAAAGAGCTCCAGGACGAACTGAGGGCTGCCTATAACCGTGTAACTGTCCAGTCTCCTTCAAAACTAAGCACTGTAGTGGAGCAGAAAAATCCACTGCTGCAGCTCAAACAGCCCAGTGTTGGAACTGGGGTTGGTCGTTTGAAGCGCCGCTACAAGAGAAAAAATTTAGCAAGTCCAGTTAAAAAAGGACCTTCTCCTGTAAAAAGATGTCACACAACCAACAGCCCTGCTAAAACCCTACCCCATCATAAAACGTCACTGGACATAGTCAAGGTGGGCCTCTGCATGGTTTAACTCATGAAGGTATTTTTTTGTGTGGTGCCTGTTTGAAGATTCAGTTCAATGAAATGTCCATTTCACATGTTTTTTTTTTCCCCAGACGGAAAATGGTCCCTCCACATCCTCCTCGGAAGTGAACCTTCCACAGTCTCTGTCAAAATTCATTCCTCGTCCTGCTCCAGCCCTGGCTGGAGCCAGTGACCTGATGGACATTAAAACTCTTCTACGGGAATGGGTCACGAGCATAACAGGTATACCGCCAAGTACAGTTCCAGCACATGTAGCTGCCTCTGTTGTTTATGGGATTTGCAGAAATGCGTTTTAATCATCACTGCTTATTTTCCCTTAGAGCCCATGGAGGAGGACATCCTGCAAGTGGTGCAATACTGCACTGATCTAATTGAGGACAAAGACCTGGAGAAGTTGGATTTGGTTATGAAATACATGAAAAGGTTAGTGCTGTTCAGTTAAGTCCTCTGCATTTTTTGTTTCTTGGTTTGTTGTTCATTCTTTCTCTTGCATATTGCTCATTTCTTTGCAGGCTCATGCAGCAGTCAGTGGAGTCTGTTTGGAGTATGGCTTTTGACTTTATCCTGGACAACGTGCAAGTGGTCATTCAACAGACTTACGGCAGCACCCTGAAGATAGCATGAGGAATGAAGGATTACATTTTTCACTGTGTCACCTTATAACACATTTTGTTTTTCTGCTTTTACTAGGTCACCTGCAAAAGCAATTATTACATCATCAATGCCATCAACTGCCATTTACTGACATCACAGACGCAAAAGTTTCATAGCGCTATTTTTCCAGCGCAGTTCCTTTGTAAGGGACAATTAACACACATTGAAGGGCAGGAAATGTAGTTCAACTGTTATATCAACCCATCAAAACTCAGAAGAGTAATAATTGTAGCAGCTTTTTTGAAAATTCGTAATATTCATGCAAAGTTTTTTGTTGCCAAATACAGTCATTAATCTAATAACCTTACATATTCTGTCCCTTACATATGAGACATTGTATGTTAAAGATTTCTGCACGCAGTACTTCAGTATTTACACATACAGTCTTATCTAGACCTGGTAAGATTATTTTTTTTCTTAATGAGCACTTTCAGTCTGAAGTAGCAGTTCACTTATGTCTCCAAAGGAATGATGACATAATCATGTGTAAAGACATTTTAGAAAAAGCTAACCTTGTAGCATACACACTCTGACAACAACCCTTTGATATTCTCAAAATGATGGCAGTAATTGTTTATATAATTTTGTTCCATACCACTCATACTGACCTGTGAACTATCTACTACTGCTGCATCACAAAAGATCAGACGTAATTGTCTGGTACATACATTTTTTCTTGTTTCTTGCAAGAAAGTGCCAGAACCTGTCATTACGATATGTAAATAATGTTTTTAATATAGTTGTTATAAATTGTAAAAGAAGAAAATGTATGCTGAGGGTTTTCCTCTTGTATTGTTTACATGTAGTGAATTCTTAGTAATTGTCTTTAAATTGTAAATCTTCACACTCTTACTGTTTGTACATGTTCCAATCTGGAAACCAGAAGCTGGCCAAAGCACTTCATTTGGGGTTAACTGTTGATTCTCAGTAGTACTCTTGTATCAGAGGATGTTGACTGGGGTTACAGCAATCAATAAGTAGCCTATGCACCTCTTATTGTCACTAACAAAATGTCTGTTCAAGATAATGTTTCATACAACCTTTCTACTTGGAGTAAATATTCCAGCCACTTTTCACTGGTTTCATAAAGCAGAGATTTAAAATAATGCTGGATTTGCATAGGAAAAGTAACTGTAACCCATCTTGTCTACTTCACATGCTGGAGATATTTATTTGGATTGTGGCTACATCATTGAATTTCTGACTGTTGTCATGGTGACAGTGGTGATCAGAAGTACTCAGCAGATGAATGGCATGAGACCCATGCGAGACATGAGGCGTATGGTTGTATATGCAAACCAAATGAATCTGTCGTGTTTTTTTAACTTGTTGAAATGAATGTAATTCATAATGTTCAAGTCTCCACCTACTCTCAAGATACTACTTCTCTTCACCTCATTTTTAGAAGGGAATGGCCAGGAGCTAAACTCAGCCAGTCTTCTGTTTCTCTAAACTGGCTCGTGCCTGACGACCTTAAGCTGTGAACTTGTTTGTATGTTTTCTAAATCTTGCTAATAAACTGTAAACTAAAACAATAATTTGTTGTTTTCTTTTAAAGCATATCAAGAAAATGACAATGCCTACACCCCACCACCTCCAACCATCCACCCACACCTCTCATGATCACAGTGTTATTCATTGAAAATAATAATAAACACAAAATACATTTTTGAGACAATCAGTGCGACTAAATCAAAGAGACACCTTCAAAGTCAAAGTGTTGATGCAGGACTCTTAATATTCAGTGACATTACCGATGATTACCTCACATTACTTAACAATGTAACACGTTTCTATGCATAGCACATTTCATACAACACTGCAAACAAACGCGTTAAAAAAAGCGTAAAACATTTAAATCGGAACTATTCTCACTTCGTCTTTTGTAGCCACTCAAACTTCCGGTACTCGGGGTCTACACCGGCGTCACATCCGGAGAGAAGCTTACGTTTCGCGCACTGTCGTAACCGTCGTAATAACTCCAGGTAACCATTTAACGAGCATTTTATTACGACTTGCCAGGTTTTTCATCTGTAATACCACAGATGGTTTACGCTTGTTACCGCCCCATTCAGCGAGCGGTGCTTTTCTTTTCCCGCGTGTGCGGGAGCGTCAATATTTACAAGATTTCAATTGCTAATTTAGCTAGTTAGCTTAGCGGGCTAACAAGAACTAGAACCGAATGAGGGTGCAATTATTTAATAGTTTACCCGCGAAGTAGGCACTGAGCAAAATATATATCTTGGGTCCGTAATGTAAATTTATCAGCTGTATGTGAAGCAGAAAAATATATAAGGATTTTATAAAGTCACGGAGCTGTCAACCCCGGGCAGAGAAAAAGGCGTGCCCGGCTTTGTCTCCTGTTGCTCAGTCTCTCGTATCATGTTTCTCTCGGTTCACGATTTGTCATGTGTTATCCATACTGTGTCCCCACAGGTTCAGAGGAGGTTTCACACGGAGGAAGCAGCCATGGCCAACCAACAAATGGAATTAGTAGCAAAGGCTTTGGAGCAAACGGCAAAGATTGTGGAAGACCAGGTGGATGCAGAGTTGACCAAACTTAACGAAATGGATGAAGATGATCTGGAGAGACTAAGGGAGAGGCGATTAGAGGCACTTAAAAAAGCCCAGAAACAGAAGCACGTATGTGGGATGTTGGCATTTCTATTTGTTGTGATACAGTGAATTGAACAGGTTTATTATGTAAGTCAGCTAAAGCGGATTCAGTTATTGCTCCCATTCATTTTTACAGCAATTGTATCATATATGTTACCTGCCCAGTGGCTGCAGGAATATTTAATATTCCCATTTCACTGCTATAACTGGCATGTATTACATCTAAGCCTGGTAAACGGTGTGATCATACTATATTGCGTGTTTTGTAAGTCTCGCTTGACAGGATGTGTTTTTTTATAGGGCAAATGGTTTCCTCTATTTCACATTCTAAATCAATCAAAAAAAACAGTATGCACGCTCCTATTATTGGTTTGTGTTTTGAGATCTTATGTTCTGTTTCGTTCTGTCTTTAAGGAGTGGTTGTGCAAAGGCCACGGGGAGTACAGAGAAATATCAAGTGAGAAAGATTTTTTTGGTGAGGTCAAGGAGAGTAAGCATGTCGTCTGTCATTTCTACAGAGATTCAACATTCAGGTACGTCCAGAGCAAGTGTTTATTTAAATCAATGACACTGGCAGATTTTGTTCACAAAATGATAATAAATTATGATCAGTTAAGAAAATAATTCCATAAACTATTCATTTTCTGTCCCTCACTTGTAGATGTAAGATCCTCGACAAACACTTGGCCATATTGGCAAAGAAGCACGTCGAAACCAAATTTATCAAACTGAATGTAGAAAAGTCCCCGTTTTTGACAGAGAGGCTGCGGATCAAGATTGTTCCCACGCTGGCTTTGCTGACAGATGGAAAAACAAAGGACTATGTGGTTGGGTTCACTGACCTGGGAAACACAGATGAGTTTTCAACAGAAGTGCTTGAATGGAGGCTTGGTTGTGCCCATGTTATTAACTACAGGTGAGACAAATTCCTACAGTCATTTCAAACCTATATAAAATGCATCTTTACAAATCATTTAGACTCTGTTCTAATCCTACTGTTTCAGTGGTAACCTGATGGAGCCCCCAACTGTGACGCAGAGATCAGAGACGAAGTGTACCAGAGTGGAGAAGAAAACCATCAGGGGTCGCGGATACGATTCAGATTCAGATTCTGGAGATGACTGAAAAGCATCAGCACTCTGTTTTCTCTCTCAGGGCTACCTCATTAAAAACAAAAGTAAAGCAGACAGCCCGCTTTATTATTTTCTTCCCCCCCTTTCTGTACGATAACTTTTCATCTTTGCATTTAGTTTGCTTGTAAAACTCAAATGTCTGTTTCCAGTCACTAGACAAGCACCAGCTTGTCATGGTCAGCCATGTGTTTTGTTAACATTTGGTGGCACTTCCAACATTCATGTGAACTCCACTGCTTCCATTGATTTTGGGGGGGTTCTGTTTATTATCACAATATTTCCTTGTAGCAAGAGTGACTCAACCGATGCAGACTCAATGAAAAGTACCTAATAAAAGGACTTAAAGACATCTGCTCGTGATTTTTTTATTACTCTTATATAGAAATTGAAGATAGGATAACTCTTACAAAAGAAGGATGGGGAAGACTTGATGCCAACTGATACAGCTGTCACAAACATAAGAAATGGCACAAAGGTGTAATGTGTATTTATTCTGTGTGGCAATAGATGAAATTACTAGCATCAATTTGCACATATATTTGTATTGTAGACTGTACCGGTGTTTATGTATTTTAAATTAAAGGTGAATACATGTTTAGACATTTTTGCTAATTAATATGACGCTGAAAATATCTTGTTTACAAACGTTCATACCTCTTTTTGCAACACAGGTGCATCCTCTTCCTGGATTATCCAGGAGATGTCCACCTGTGGCAGGTTGAATTGATTAGGAAAGCTACAAACTTGTGCACCTTCGGGTTAGTGTGCAATGCAGTCTGCATGTAAGGCACACACAGAATGCCCAAATCCACACGTGCCGTTCTCAGATTTAACCACGAAGACCTGATACTATATTAATTAGAAATGCAAGAAAATTATTGTTAGATCTTCTGTGTTTTTGGGTAAAATCTTCAATTGTATCTGTTTACAATATGTGCAACGCAAAGTATAATATTTCCTTCTGAAAAGTCACTGAATTAAAAACGTGAAAATTAGCTGAAAATCATGACACGTTCGCCGACGGCCGTGAACGCGTCTTGCCTCGTGGCGTTTCAAATAGGGCGTAACTATGTGAATGCAACCAATAGAAAAGGGGCGTGACCGCAATCTTGCCCTATCGCATTCCACAATGTCTTTCCGCCGGGTCAGAGGCTATATAAAAATCCGCCGCACAATACTTCCGCAGTTGCTTCTCACACAGGACACATCACGGCCGTTCAGTGAGAGCTAACGGGTTTTTTTCCCTTTATTTTTCTCTGAGAACTCAACTGTTTTAGAGCCTCAAGAAACATGGTAAATATGACATGTTAATTTTAATTACTTTTGTTTTTTAACTATTGTTAAGTATAATTAATTAAGTATAATTTATGTTGTTTCAGGTAAATTTGACATGAATTAAAAGAGGATGGAGTTGATTTGTTTTTGTCAGCTCATTGGTGCAGTACTGGTCAAGGTGGTTTACTGAGCGTCAGATAGATGCATCATGGGAAAGACCCCCCCCCCAACACTTGTTGTGTTTTTTTCTTTCTTTATGTCAATGTGGGTTTGTTTGTCAATCCGCACTTTGATCTTCATGAAACAACCCATTCACTAAAAGCTTTATGTTCATCACTAAGCGTCCATGCTTTACATTGTGTGGCAAACATTGCTTTAACTGCAGCTGTGTTTGCTCAAATCCTCTGTTGTTTTTTTCCACCACAGCAGTGAAGGAGAAGTTCCTGTTCATAAGAACACGTCTGAATAATCAGCCCATTTTAATCGATGAAAGGGTTTGATTGTAAATGAATGCAAAGCATCTGTCAGGTGACTTGGGTTATTATGTATTAGGGTGTGTGCTCCTTCATAAAGGAGCACTGTTCCCTCAGATCATGCGTTAGCTCCAGGACAGTCCCTCAGCATGTGATGACAAGATGTAGCTGTTTTTCCCCACGTAATGGATCTGCACTAAAAATAAATGCATTACGATAAAACGAGACTTTGTTCTCTCCACAGCGCGAGTGTATCTCTATCCACGTGGGTCAGGCTGGGGTCCAAATTGGAAATGCCTGCTGGGAGCTTTACTGCCTGGAACATGGGATCCAGCCGGACGGACAGATGCCCAGTGACAAGGTTGGGGGAGGAGATGACTCCTTCAACACCTTCTTCAGTGAGACTGGAGCTGGAAAGCACGTCCCCAGAGCTGTTTTCATCGACCTGGAGCCCACTGTCATTGGCGAGTGTCATTAATCTCCCTGAAACACAATTAAGGCAATTAATATATGGATTGTACTTTTTAAATAATCTGCAATTGATATCTACCCTTAGATGAGGTGCGCACTGGAACCTACCGCCAGTTGTTCCATCCTGAGCAGCTGATCACTGGGAAGGAGGATGCTGCCAACAACTACGCACGTGGACACTATACCATCGGTAAAGAGCTTATTGACATCGTGCTGGACAGGCTTCGCAAATTGGTGGGTAACTAATATAAGGATATTTTTTCCTTTTTAATTTGACTGAAAATAAATCTCTTTGATTTCTGTCTCCTTGTCTTTAGGCTGACCAGTGCACTGGTCTTCAGGGTTTCCTGGTTTTCCACAGCTTTGGAGGTGGTACGGGCTCTGGTTTCACCTCCCTGCTGATGGAGCGTCTGTCTGTTGACTACGGCAAGAAGTCCAAGCTGGAGTTCTCAATCTACCCAGCCCCGCAGGTGTCAACCGCTGTTGTTGAGCCCTACAACGCCATCCTGACCACCCACACCACCCTTGAGCACTCGGACTGTGCTTTCATGGTAGACAACGAGGCTATCTATGATATTTGCCGTAGGAACCTTGATATTGAGCGTCCTACGTATACCAACCTGAATAGATTGATCAGTCAGATTGTGTCCTCCATCACTGCTTCCCTCCGTTTTGATGGTGCCCTCAATGTTGATCTAACAGAGTTCCAGACCAACTTGGTGCCATTTCCTCGTATCCATTTCCCTCTGGCCACCTATGCCCCTGTCATCTCTGCTGAGAAGGCATACCATGAGCAGCTGTCAGTGGCTGAAATCACTAATGCTTGCTTTGAGCCAGCAAATCAGATGGTGAAATGTGACCCTCGCCATGGTAAATACATGGCTTGCTGCCTTCTGTATCGCGGTGACGTGGTGCCTAAAGATGTAAATGCTGCCATTGCTAACATCAAGTCCAAGCGCACCATCCAGTTTGTGGACTGGTGTCCCACTGGTTTCAAAGTTGGCATAAACTACCAGCAGCCCACTGTAGTTCCTGGTGGGGACCTGGCCAAGGTCCAGAGGGCTGTGTGCATGCTGAGCAACACCACTGCTATCGCAGAGGCCTGGGCTCGGCTTGACCACAAGTTTGATCTGATGTATGCCAAGCGTGCCTTTGTTCACTGGTATGTGGGTGAGGGTATGGAGGAGGGAGAGTTCTCAGAGGCCAGAGAAGACATGGCTGCTCTGGAGAAGGATTATGAAGAGGTGGGAACTGATAGCATGGCGGATGATGATGATGACGAGGGGGAGGAGTATTAAACTGTATGCATTCCCTCATAATGAACTGTTCTGTTCACCTTGAAGGATCAAAATAAAGATCTTTGACTGCACTGTTTGCTCTTGCGCTTTAGTATGCCGATTGATTTGTAGTTCTACACATTAACATTAAGTGAGACTTTGTTATTTGCATGGTTAACCATTTAAAACTAGGTGTTTTGGTGATCACTTTAATTAAAAAATAAAAACTGGACTAGATGTTGGTTTTTCTCATGTTTTAATACAGATTACAAATAAATGATGTATGATTAATAGGGTGGTAGGCAAAACAATGCCGTTTCCCTAACTAACAACTTAACAATATTGATATTTAATAAGTCACTGAGTGTGGAGCTATGATTTAATTGCTTTGGGAGCTACAGGTTGGAGGAGGCGACGGAATATCAGCTCTCCCTTGCAGTTAATGAAGGTTTCAGCCATGTCCTGTTCACCAGGTAGTCCATAGGGAGTCTTCAGGGGCTGGATTCTGAATGAACATGGAAAATAGATCCTTTACGATTCCCCTCAATAACCAGATAAATACCATAAAAAGAAATTTGAGTGTTCTTCAAAATAGAAAAATCATACTGTGTTACCCAAATCATCAGATTCATTTAAAACAGGTATGTTTCCACTTTTGGTACAATAATCTTACCTCACCAGATGCTTGATATATTTCAGTTGGTGATTGACAGCAGGTGTGTTTTTGTGGATCACAGGGGTCTGTGACTAAACACAATGCAAACAGAGAATGGAGTGAGTAGGACTGGAGACAAAGCAACTCTGCATTATTTATAATGAGTTGTGTGTAGCGGAAAAACCGTTGACCTTTTGCAGCCCCAGATGGTTCACCATCTCTCTCTCCCAGTACGGTCTTCTCTTTACACTTTTTATTCTGGTCACTATGTGCAGTTTATGAGGCTGCTCTGGATCCCCCCCATATTTCTCATGTTCTTTTGATCTCTCAGCAAAAATCTGCAAAGGAAAAGCACAGAGTCGCGATACTGACACAAATAAGCAGAACAACTTCAGAACAAAGGAACATCACTATTATGCTATTATCATGGCTAACCAGAGTAATGAGTCAGAGAAAAAAAATATAGATAACGTTTCATCATGTCTCCCGAATTCCACCACAGTGCCATTTGACATAATCATTACCTCCTTTGGTATTCTTGCTTTGGAAAATTTGCTGCGTGCCGGCATAAACCATGGGCACGGTGAAAGAGTAGCTTCTGTTAGGATCTGTAAATAGACAGTGACAAGAAAAAATATATAACAAACTGCCTTCTAATATTGAAGAGTTCAAATTTAATGTCCATATTATAATGTGACGGGACAAACAACAGGACATCTACAACCATCAGATTTTGCTGTGGTGGGTAACATTTAATACTTCATTAGTCATTTAATAAGTCATTAAGCCTCTATGGCCAACGTTATGAATGAACCGAGTGGAACTACATTTCCATTATTATAAATTTAAATGACATTTTAAGTGATTGAGCAGAATCAACACGTAATTTCTGTGAAAACTTAATTTGATTATGTCAGAATCGGCTGCACAACCATACGGTTAAAGTAATAAACATGGAAACTACAGGTTGATGTTCTTACCTTGATGGATAAAGAGCTCAAATTGCGAAAAGCGCCTAACATGTTTTCTTGTAGCCGCACGCCAAGGTTATAGAACCCTCGCCCCCCTAAAAAAAACACTCAAAACCAACCTCACCGGGATCAAACCTACCTCACTAAACACATCACAAACTAATAAAACCACACCCGTTGTGTTGTATTCACATTAACGTGCACTAACTTCACTCGTGGAACAGCAATAATACACAGCGTTATTCACGTTGGGTTCATCCTCCTCGGACAACCATACCGGAAGTGTTGCGGAGTTACCGTGAAAATGCACCGATATGAAACATACTACTTGAACAATGTTCCTAACAAAGTTTAATTTAGAATAAGAACATTTGAGTATAAGATACATGTAAACCAAATTGATTGAACGCTAATATATTTACACCATTTTTTGATATAGAAATTGTTGCTGTCACTTAATGTTTTTTTTTCTTATAGAAACTTTGACCCATCCATTCCCCATGCTTGGTTTTCGCAGTATGTTTCTCCCGGAGTTATTTTTGTGGCGCACCGGTGCAGCTCAGAAGAAGGTGGTATCATTAATTCCGGCGACTTTTCCCAAACACTATGAGTTAATAAGTACGTTTTTTATTGAATCAATTAAAACAAAAACAACGGGAAAAACATGTCACAGAACCACGTTTCCGGGATGGAGACGTCCGCCATCACCGTCCTGAAACGGGCGGTGGAACTGGACCAGAGCGGCCGCTTCCTGGAGTCGCTGGTCTGCTACCAGGAGGGAATCCAGCTGCTAATGGACGCGTTGAAAGGTCTCGCCCCCCCATCTGACAGGTGCAGAGGCCAAAAACCAGGACGTGGACTAAAGGCTTTACTCTTTTGTTTCCTGTGTCCCACATGCAGCAGTGAAGGACGAGTCAAAGAGGGGCCACTACAGGGAGAAGATCAAGGGCTACATGGACAGAGCAGAGCAAATCAAAGCTCACGTGAGCCAGATGAAGGAAGGTAGATGCTGATCAGCTCCAGTGAAGGCTGGATCACCAGTCAGTAGAAGTGGGCAGCTGTTTATTCTACAGTTCATCATAGTATAGTTATTTTTAAATTTCTTTTATATACTGTTGCTGAGCAAATTACTCAGACCTGAGTGTGAAATGTCGTTCCACCACATGCACCAGCATGTAATGTCAGTGACATCAAGTCTCCTTGAATACTTGAATCCTAGTTATATCTAAACCTCTGCCCTGGTTCTACTCTATACTACCTGTGTGGCACTTAAATCACATTCATTTCCACTGTTGCCGGTTATTGTCTCTTCCCCTTTGCTTATTTATTTTGTTGTCCCCTTTCAGATGGGAAATATCACGAGCAGATCAAAATATCAGACGATGCTACTGGTTATAGCTATGAGGCTCTGTTCAAGCCATACATCAGCAGTTCACTCTCAGAGGTCTGGGTGGAGGACCCATATATACGACACACCCACCAGGTGAGAGCTGTAGCTTTTTGTTTTTTCTGCTAAGTCTTTGAGTTTTGAAAGCGTTATTTGATTTTGTTTCAAGATATATAAGGGCTGTAACTAATGATTATCTTATTATCAAGCAAATATCAGGTAATATCAGTAGTAAATAGATAAATATATGCACCTGTATATCAGACAAACACATTATCCCTTCTCCTCTCACTACAGTTGTATAACTTTGTGCGGTTCTGTGAGATGCTGCTAAAAGCGTCCTGCAAGGTGAAAACGATCCATCTCCTGACATCACAGGATGAAGTAGGTTATTTAAAATAATGAGGCCTCACAATATAACAATAAAACAGCATTTATTCCAGTTTTTCCTAGTCAGTTCATGTTGTTTCGCTGTCTTTGTCTTGTCCTGCAGGCAGATAGCAGCCAACAGAGCGGCGCTCTGGCTGAGCTGAAAGAGAGTCTCGCTGGTCAGGGAGTGACTTTGGACCTGCAGTACTCCTCCACCATCCATGACAGAGAGATTAAGTACATCAGCATCACATTAATTCTTCCATGCGACTGTAACCTGTGGCACTTACACACTGTTTTTGTTTTTAGGTTTGACAATGGTTGGATCATTAAGATAGGAAGAGGGTTGGATTACTTCAAGAAATCTAAGGTGGGTTTTTATGCTTCCGATCATTAATTGATGCTGTCAAATCACCGTGCTGAGTTTTGGTTTGGTTGCATTATGTCCCACAGGGCCGATTCTGTATTGGATATTGTGACTACGACCTCAGACAGTGCCATGAGACGACTGTAGACATTTTTCACAGCAAACACACAAAAACACAATGAGATTCTTGAAGCTTAAATTCAGCATTCAGACTTGATTTACTCACCTGCCTTTACAATGCACATACACACTTGCTGATGGATTTGCCTTCTCTTTCATTCATGATCAGCCTCTTGACAACTAATATACTTTATATAATAGACTGGTACGTCTGAACTATTAACAAATTGTTGAGATGAAATATTTTTGTGTTTTTTGTGGATTCTTCTTGGACTGTACTTTTTTCAATCAAGGGTGTCATACTGCCATCAGGTGGAAATGTTAATTCATATTTTTAAAATAATATTAAAAGTGCTTTTATAATATCATGTAGTCTCTGCTTTTTAATTGCTTGTTTGCTATATTTCAAGCTTTCAGATACTGTGGATGTTTCAGCTCCCCATTAACTATTTAACTGGTGGTAGTGATTTGTCTCTGGTATGATATCATATGAATCAAATGAAAACGTTGTTTATATGAATGGTTGAAACTGTGCTGTGATCGGATTATCTATTGGCCTTAATCTCGATGTGCACAGTCCTCATCTGTGCTCTGAGAGGGAAAAGTTATAATCCATCAGGGAACCACAGGGACCGGAGATGACCATAACGCTAGTGGTGTAATATATTGGCCAAAAAAATCTAGATTATTTTTAAAAATGTAACTATTTTTAATATTCATTCATACAGGCCGTTATCAATTTCCTGTTTTCTTTATCATTATTATTTACAGCAAATCACAGAAAGAAACAAACAGACCCCAACATGCAGTTGTCACGATTGACCACGTTTGTTTGTGTGTCAGTAAATAATGCTGTAATAATTTTATTATATCATAACAGTGATGAAGTACAGTATTGAATTGTAGTCGTTTACATAGTTTGCTGCCCTCCTGTGGTTTATAGTGGTAACTACACATTTGGGTCTGTTTTGTTTCCCTGATTGAAAACTTTTTTCAAGATACTATATACACTACTATATACCTGCATGCGTATTGTCCTATTGTATGTGTGGATTAGATTACAGACAATAAATCCATAAATAGAAGGAAATAAATAACAAAACAGACAGACTCTTGAGTCACTGGTATGTGACAGTGTGTTTTTTTTTATATGTAATCCAGATGTAAGCAGCTGTGTTTACATTCTGCTGATTTATATCCTTACAGATGAGTGATTGTGTGATGAGGAGTCTTGTGAGAGAAGCTGCTTGGCAACACATCCGGACTGACAACAATGTGGATGTAAAGGTTTGCTGTCGACTTCCTGGTGCCCTCCCTCTCTTTGACTCTGGCCCAGTGGCCCAGATAGTGCTCTCATTGCTGAAGAAAGTAAAGGAAGCTGTATTGTCACTATTTCTATGGAAACGGGAAAGATGCCACACAGGTTGCTACAGCAACCATACGCCAACACCAAAAGGCCACCATGATAATAAACTGGAAGTTGTTTGTTTTTTTCCCTAATGGATATAATCAATAATCAAAGATGCACGCAAAGGGCTCTGTGGACATAAAAATGCAAATTACACACAACGACTGTAGCGGTGGCTGGTGTATTTGGATTTAATCACGCCATTTCATTTTTAAAGGCTTTCTAGGACACACATTTGCATACAGTTCCCACAGTGACCATACAGATGTGAAGGCAGTAGAATGTAAACAGTTCTATGGGCTGTGATTCCTGTATGTCCATCCTCCTTCTTTTCTACTGGAGCTTTATTTTTTTTCTCCCTCTACTCTCATTTCTGGGCCTAAAATCAGGTTAACGTTTTATAAGGAGCTTAGCGCAAAGGGCCACAGTGCGCCACTAATGTAATAGACTCTCTCTCTCTCTCCCTCTCTCTCTCTCTCTCTCTCTCTCTCTCTCTCGCTCTCTCACTCATTCTCTTCTGTCCTCTTTTTTCTTTGTGCATTTGCTTACCCTGTCATGAATTGACCCCCTCCCTCCCTCTCTCTCTCTCTCTCTCTCTCTCTCTCTCTCTCTCTCTGTCTGTCTCTCCCTCCCTGGCTGTCTTTCTGTCTTCCTCCACGTCTCCTTCCATCTGCAGATGTGCACGAGGCAAAGCTGAGGCTAGGAACGTTAGGAACAGGGACAACAGCGTAGACAGAGGAGGACAGACAGGACGCAGAGAAGCAGAGCTGCTGCTGTCAGACGCTGGGTAAGTTCGGTCATTTTTGTCCTGCGTGGTGTGTGTGTGTGTGTGTGTGTGTGTGTGTGTGTGTGTGTGTGAGATGGAGAACTACTTCTCCTGTGGGTGTCAGGTGAATTTTGCGCTGCAGTTCATGAGATGCGTGAGAAGTTTGTGATTAAGCTGCGGTCGTAGATTATGATGCAGTGAAATCTTACACAGATCTCTTGGCAATGTCAATAATCCAGGAGATTATCCTGCGTCTCCGTTGTTGCTATAGCTTCACTCACTGGACGGCAAAACTCTGAGGAGTGGTCCAACGGCTGGACGCTTTAGAGACAGTCACGTTCAGTTGAAATATGTTTGCAGGGCAATAGATTCAAATGTTATGGAAGTCTAATATGACACCACAGTCAACTCTAACGCTGCTTTTCTTTGCATGTGTCCTTTTCAGTAGGATGTGTGTGTGTGTGTATGTGTGTGTCTGTGGAACAATTCGATTGACTTCCTTTATGTATTCATTGACCTGACATGGGTTGGTATCAAGCTTTCCTGACACCAATACCTGTCTTACATAAGGTGAAATGCATACACACCATCACTATCACCAGGGTCAGGTACAAAGCTAACAAGCAGCTGACACATCAACACATTCAGATGTTTGTCCAGCAGGCGCTGTTGCATGAGTAAAGCAGCTGGAGGGGAAGATTTCATCTTCTCTATAACCTACATAGTTTTTTCTTTATTAACAAAGCTGCAATAAACGTCTTCTCGACTGCACGGTGTCCATTATGCTCTCAGGGAATTATGGGATCTCGAGCGATGTCCCATGACAGCATCTTTCTGGACGATCAGGTCCTGAAAGACGCAGAACCGGTCAGGATCTTATCCCAGGAAAACGTTAGCAGCAACATCAAAGCTCTGCAGGTGAAGCCCCTCGTTATGGTCACGTTGCCTGGACATGAGTCAGATGGAGTTGTTTTTATTTTACGCACACACACACACACACACACACACACACAATGACATGTGCTCTGGTTTCACAGATGAAGCTGCAGCAGCAGAAGATGCATTTGGGGCCACCACTTCAGGTGGTGCCGCACAGACGTTCAGAGGACCCAGGTGTCCGCTCTGAGGACGACAGTGTTCCTCACAGCTCTCCTGAGCTGACAGAAGGTGGCGTTACATCTCAGGGAGCCTACAGCAAGGTAATTCACCATCTCGCCTCAGTGGGTTATTTGTATGAGTCTGAGCATCTTCTTCGGAACTCTTTGCGATCATGATAATGTTCATTGCTTTATTTATTTTTCTTCTCTGACTTTATTCCAGCCGTCTTCTCGGCCACTCTCACCTACACCCAAACCTGCACTGACCAGGTGTGTGGCCCCGTTTCCATCACAACCACCTTTCAGTGGCCCCTCCATTCCCAGTGTTGTTGAACCCCCGCTGGACTTTAGTTCTCCGGCTCGGTTCAGGCCCTGCCTGGATACCTCCGCTGCTCGCCACCGCATGTCTGTAAAGCCCAGGAACCAGAGGGCCAGCACCAAGAGGAGACCCTCTCCGGTGAGTTACACAACACACTCTCCTGACCTTGCTGTGTGTGTGTGTTTTTTTATTTATGTTTTTATATTTTTGGACAGAATGATCCAAACCTTCTCTCACACACCCTTAACAACACCGACTTCCCTGAGTCTGTGAGAGAAGACGAGCAGCGGCTTTGTGCTGAAGACGCTGCGACACTGGAAACAGATCAAGGAGAGGCTGACATTCCCACCAAAGCTCAGCCGCTTCCTCCAAAATCCCAAGAGGCGGCACCAGTCGCATCCGGAGCAGCATCCCAATCGTCCATTCTACCTTTTCCCCATCAGGACCCTGCTCCTCCTGGGAGAACACCCTCCGTCTCCTCACAGGTACTACGACCTAAACCTCAAAAAGCTGTGGATGCAGCATTTGGTGAACGGCCGCATTTGTCTGTGATAGAATCAGAACTTAAAAGGAAAAGAGAAGGGTTGTCTGAGATACAGGCACTGTGCCATGACAAGAGGGATACTCTGAAAAGGTCTGGAATGACTGAGGACTCCTCAGGACAGGACAGGTTCTCCACTGCCTCCAGCTCAGCGCTGGCATTCAGACCGCACTCTGTTCACCAGCAGGTTCAAGGCGAGATGCAAAGCACAGCGGAGATAAAGAGACCCGCTCCGGGATCCGGGTCCTTGCATTTCTCCATCACCACTGCCAGAAAGCGGGACGAAGAGCGATCAAGATCGAGCAGTTTTTCGGGAATACTGGAACAAGCCAGGTGCAGGACCATGGCGTCGGGCTTGGGGGAAACGGGGGAACCGGGGGAAGTACGGTCCAGAGGAAGCAGCTTTACTGTGGGGAGACTGAAACAAGATGAAGATCCACCCAAAAGCTTGGTTCTTCCATGGGATACAAGGGACAAAACTGCAGCTATGGACACCAGCAGTGTAGCTGTGGAGGAGTTGGCGAGCAAGAAGGAGGAGGTGGAAGAAGCAGTGGCGGCACAGGAGGAGGAGGCGGAGGAGGGAAAGACAGCATTTGGTGTTAAACTTCGCTCAACATCTCAGTCGGTGAGATTTCGGCCTAATGCTTCTTCCAACCATCTCTCGAAGGCGCCAGTGTGCGAGGACCAAAGCAAAATAGACAACAGGCAGGAAACGCGTGACAATGTTGGCTACACGACTAGGAAGCCACCAAGCAAACGCATGTGTGTGTCACCCGCACCTGAAGACGTCAGAGTGACAGGTGAGACGCCTGAATGCGTTTGAATGTTGCTACAAACTGTATCTTAGAAATGCAAACCTCGGCAGTATTTTTCAGTCGTCTGTGAGGTTAATCATTGCACCAACGCACACTTGAATACTTCAATACCTGAGAGAGTCCTGGTCAGAGTAAATAATCACTCCAGAGCGATAAGATGTTTTCTTATCTCCAGGGAACTTTGCACTCATTAAAATGCCTGCGGGTCGAACTTTAACTGTGCTGTCATCTGTGTCTAACAGGTTTGTATCACTCCTCAGATCCAGCCCCATCTGGCCTCCCCCTTCCCGTCAAGAGCAACCTGCCGTCAACGGGGGATTCTCGTACCGCGCCTGCAGAGGTCCGAGTAGACACGGCCCTCGTGGTGCCTCAGGAGCCCCACACTGCCCCTCAAACAGCCTCCTGGATGAGCCTGGCCATGGAGAAGACCAGAAGCCTGCAGCTGCTCTTCACCAGCAGATTACCCAGAGATCTCACCGCCGTGCAGACGGCGGCTCGGCCGCTTGCACGGGAGCAGCCGGTGAATCAAACGGAAACACAGATATGTGCACAAGTGCAGACGCAAAGTTTGACGGCAGCGCAGGCTGCAAGTCAGCAACCAACTGATGCAATGAAAGCAGCAACGGTGCAAAGTCAACCACTGTTGGTGCCACAGAAGACGCCCGCAGCATCTTCTGGTCCAGCAAACGCACAAACATTAAAGCAAACCCGTGAAACCCAGTCACTGCCAACTGCAACGCAGTCTCTGTCTCATCCACCTGCTCAGACAAAGACATGGACGACCCCGTCTCCCTCGCACTCCTCTAGTCGAAGTCTCAACCCCAACAACCATTTCAAACCCACGGCTTTAGTTTCCACCACCTCGTCGCCCACAGCTCCTCCTCCTCCTCCTCCAGCATCTGTCTCAGGAAAAGGGGAACGAGATGCCAACGCGCAGGAAAAAGGGGGTCCCTCACTCTCGGGAAGACGAGCGTGTTGGGGCGGGTCAGTGAGCGAGAGGGCCGCTTTTCTGGAAAAACGAGCCGAGCAGGCGACTCCGGCTGGAGCCAAGGAGGTTTGTGTACAACTTTGTAACTGTAACTCATATCACTGACAACTAACGAAAGGAGGTTTTAGTCTTTGAGTTGTTGGCGTAATTTGATTTTCTGAAAAGGCAAAAACAATTCCATGAACTCAGTTTCTCTCTCAGGTGGAACTGAGGAAAGTTCAAAGTGGAGAGCCGACATCAGACAAATCCCCTGCCTCGGCTAAAACGACGCCTCTGAGCACATCAGACCCCAAAGCAGAACTCAGACAAGGTGTAAAACCTGCAGGTGTGTTGACGTAAAGTATCGTAATCATACAGACGCTCAATTTGTATTCAGTGTTTCTACACTCAGGAATATGACACTTTTCTTCAAATCAGATTCCAGCCCTGCCAAAGTTCCTGACAGGCCTCGTGAAGACAAATGGCTCCGGAACAACATGGCATCTTCATCGCCCTCGTCGTCGCCCACCCAGTCATCGGTGCTGCAGTCCATGTCCGACAGTGGCCAGCCGCTCTGGATGGAACTGGCAAAGAGAAAGTCAATGGCCTGGAGCGACAAGACCATGGACTGAGAAGAAAAAGCACGAGCTTCCTCGAGGTTAATGAGCTGAGTGTTTGATACAACTGTCTGATGTAACGAGGCTGGAGTGATTGTGTCTTGAGTGAGTTGTGTTTAGTTGTAAAGTGTTGACGTTGTATGGAAAAGATAGCACAATCCCTCTCTATTTCTGAGCAGTGTTTTATCCGATTCATCATTTTACAGCTGTTCAAAAATAAATGAATAATGATTACTGTTGAGTTTTTTTATTTGTGATGTTTTTATCTAAATAATAACATAACATAACCTTCATTTCAACTGTACTAGATACTATTTTTTTTTAAAAAAAACATTGTTTGGACAGTGACGGTGTAAAAATGTCTTATACGTATTGACCTAGCTTTTTATAAACCTGTAGCAGACTTGTAGTAGTAATGAACATAAAGTAATTTAATGGAGTAAAATTAATCTGTGCAATCCAGTGCAGTGATTCATATCAACAAAGTGGTTGATAATTAATGTAATACCCATGGTTCGACAGTAGGCGTCGCTGTAGACTAGCGCTCTCCTCGTGTTCCGGAAGTAGGTACACGTGAGTATGTAAACAAGAGAGTGAGTGTGTTCCTGCAGCTTGGTGAAATGGTGCTCCGTTACTTTCTCCTGGCGCTGTTCGCCAGCGTGCCGGGCCCGTGTCGGAGCTACACCCTGAGGAGCTCCGTGTCCTGGGTCGTCTCCTCCAGCGACGTGGCGGAGGACGCGGACCTGTCGGAGGAGGTCGCCCCGGCGCTGCTGGTGGACGGCGCGGGGCTGTGGAAGCAGGCGTACCCGTCCTCCAGCGTCCTCGGCGACAGTGTGGAGAGTCCCGGGGAGCTGGTCAAGTCCGAGGACGACACCGTGGCCGGGCTGTCCTCCCGCCTCTTCTCCTACCGGCTGGAGAAAGTGGACAAGACAGCGGCGACCAGCAGCTCTCCTCCCCCGCACCAGGAGACCGCCAGGACCGCCAGATACATAGCACATAACAGTGACTGGGGACACCTGTCCACCATCTCCACCCAAGACAAGGTCACACACACGCACACACACACACACACACACACACACAGAGCAGTCCTCCTTTAATATATACATGTTGCTATAACAACCACCATAATGGTGCTTAATGAGCTACTTGCACGTTACTCGAATATTTCCAACTGTCATTCAGAGGGAAATATGATAAACTGCACGTTTCTATGGTTACCATGATTGTGCATATAAAATGTATTATTTATTTTTTTTAAGGTTGATTAACAAAACAGGATAAGTCATGATAGAATTAATGCGTTGTGCTACCACACAGGTGTTTCTTGTTATTGATGGAAGTTTAATTGGGGCTCAAGCAATTGTAGCTGTTCTCCCAGTTTCATCTCTATCTATCTATCTGTCTATCTATCTATTTATCTATCTATCTGTCTATCTGTCTATCTATCATCCTTTTTAAACACCCTTTTTGTACACAGATTAAAGGTCTCCCCTTTGGCAACATCTTCTCGGTCAGTGATGGGCCGTCAGGCAACAGCACTGGAGTCATTTACTTCTACGTGACTCCAATGGACAACAGCGTGTCAGACCTGAGAAGTAACCCATATGCTTCTCTGACCTTCTCAGAGGCTGAGGGGGAGTTCTGCAGGTAAGCATCAACTTTTAATGAGCTCCACTGAAGGAGGATTGATGGAAAAAAATGGTCTGCCAGAACCAAGTTAACTACAAGTTCTCCCTACATTGAATGTAGTGTGTACAATTTTTCCTTGCTGAAATTATCCAGCTGTCCATTGAATTGTGACTGGGAGTTTCTTAAAGGCTTGGAAAAACATGGTGTCTGTTATGGATGTGTGGGTTACATGGTCTTCGATGTCTCTAGGCAAATGATGTATGATCCAGAGGATCCGAGATGTGCTCGACTCACACTAACAGGCAAGATGGTGGAGGTGGCCCCGGAGGAGCTTGCATTTGCAAAGGAGACAATGTTCTCAAGGTAAAAATGAGGGGAAACATAAGTATCCGGAACATTGTACACTGTACAGTATGACCATCCAATGCATTTGTTTTTTTTTTATTTTAGACATCCTGTGATGGCAAAGTGGCCAGTGGGACACAAGTGGTTTTTTATGAAGCTTGAGCTCATCCAGGTCTGGCTGCAAGACTGGGTTGGAGGCACTTCACTCATTCCAGTCGAGGACTACTTTAAAGCTACTCCCTTCTGAAAATATCGCCGCCTCTGCTTCACATCAACCAACAAAAGCAGATCAGTTCAGCTGTCTCCACCACACGGGCCACTTTCAGAACTATTCAACACGGTTCAAACATTGTTTAAAACTTTTGTTGCTATTTTAAACATTGAAAGTGAACGTTCTTCACACCTCTATTTTGCACCTCAGCTTCAGCCTGTCACACTACAATCTTTTTTTTTTCTGTTATTGAAGTGTGAATGTATTCAAAGACAGGAAGCTCATTAAAACTTTCACTCCTTACGTTCTTTGAAACATTGATTCCTGTTTTATGGGTTTGCATCAAACTGTATGTGCTGCTCGAAAAATAAAAGAATGTTTTAAAACCTGAGATGTTGTGTTGTCATATGATTTAATTGTGGTTTATATTGATCAGAATTAGCTGGCCTAATGTATGTGGTTATTAAAAAAGAATCTGCACATGGAAATAACTAATGCAGCTGTTGCCTGAACTGTCATTAATACCCAGGCTATTGGTTTGATAATATGTATTTTTTAGTTTAATTCAGTGATTATTGCTGTCAGTCACTCATATCACATCTCCTTAACTAATTGTTCAACTGGCAAATTAATCTGCTGGAGAGATCGATGGCCTTCATGCATAAAGAAAGACAAAATTAATTGAAATTTGTACTGACTCTCCAAGTCTTGTCAGAAATCACCAGAAGTAGCCCCTTAAACTGCTGTTTAAAATAGGAAATGCTATCGTCAGAGATGATAATATGTTTTGGTGTCTGAAGCTTCAAATGCTAGGATGATGAATAATGCATACAGATGACGTATGCACGAATACAGCTGACGACATCACCACTAGGTGTCATGTTTTCCTGTTGGATGAAGACACACCAGTTTACATGGTGAAAAAACAGTTTCACCCTCCAGAGACTGCAGACACGGACCTATATGTTTGTTTTATATACCTCTCTATTTCTCTGAATAAAACAATCAAGAATCAAACTCAAAGCACAAAGCGTTCCAGAATGTCATTTTCTATGTCTACGTGAGGACTAACGTACATAACATACAAAGCAGTGTATGTAAATAAATATAAAATATATGTAATAGAAATGTAAAATAAAACACTGTAGTTTAAGGGGCTGGAATATCCGTTTAACTCATATTTTACCTCAATTGTTACGACGGGGTATTTGGGCCAATCTCCGTCGTACAATTGCAGTTTGCTTTATTTTGAAAGTTTTTGGTTTTACCGGAAAACCTGTTCGTACACACCGGCAGGTGAACGAAGCCCGTTACTTTAGGGAAAAGCGTCTATTTGAATATTGTGACGCGTTTTCCGCGTATTTAATAGCTCGAGGCGGTGCGTTGACTGAAGTGGACGGATATGATATGAGAAACCGCCCTCTGGTGAACACAGAGACCCCCGCTCTCCTCCGGCTGCCGTCGTTTTGCTGATAAGCAGGTTAAGGTAACCCGGCGGGCTAAACCAGTCCCAACTTAATGCTAGCACGGCAGCTAACTAGCTAACACACAGGCTGTGTCGCAGTCAGTCGGCGGGTGGACCGACTAGCATGTCGGGTGAAAGTTTGTGACCGTGTCGAGGAGCTAACAGGAGCAGTAGTCAATAGTGTTTTATTATTATTTTTATTTTTGTGCTCATCTGTTGCCAGTCGGAGCGGAATCGGCGTGATTTGAGGCGTAGCCTTGCGGAGTCCGTCAGAGACACAGCAGCCTATCCCAGAGGATCCACCGTCACTCACTCCAAATGCTCGCCCCGTCCAACTCGTAGATAAGATCCGGCTGGTGAGATTCACAATGGGTTACATCGGCAGCTAGCTTGTTCTGCTTTTACCGACCATGTAAGTTGACCTGTCGCGGGAGAGGAAAAAAACAACAACACTCGATTCGTGACCGATCTCTGGACAGGAGGAGCCCGGGTATCAACTACAGGATCACACGCACCGAAACCCGAGGAGGGTTCGTTAAGAGTCCTGCCAACTGGGCTTTAAAACAAACAAACAAAAACAACCGACGCCCCCGTATGTGTTCGCCCACGGCCGTGTCAACATCCTGAAGGCGGCGAGAGACGAGCGGAGGGAGGGAGGGAAGCAGCGGCAGCTCCGGGGTCCCCGACACTCATCCGAGGAGAGGCATCGCTGAAATGAGATGAGGCTCAGAAATGGAACTGTGGCCACCGCGATCATCTTCTTCACGTCTTTCCTCAGCCTGTCCTGGTACACAGCCTGGCAGAATGGCAAAGGTAGGTGGTGGTGGTGGGGGGGTCCCGTCATCACCGGTTACCGCACACGTTAGGGGCAGGTGCTGCCTGCTGGTCACCTAGAACCCATCCGGATTCTCATGGACTGTTTTCCCCCCCTTCATTTTAATGTCTGTTCCCATCGATTGAACTCATCACTTAGCAAACCCTTCATTTAGCCCATTCCCCAACATATAAGTCTATAGCATTTAGCCATATCCCTACACCTGGATCCAGGCTTACACAGGTGTCCCAGTAGTATTACAGTAGAGGCCATACTTGTACAAGTCTGTGTGGGGAAGGGTTATGGGCCTCAGCCGCCTCTTATCAGCACAGTCAATAAATAACTGCAGATTTCTGGTGAATTTCCAAATGAACCCTTCATGCCATGATGTGTGGGCTTATCAGCATGATGCTGAAGTGTGTCCCTGTGAATGAAGTCCACCGTGTGCCACCACGGGGGCAAGCAGAGGCTGGTCCACAGACTGATTACATACAGTCCATGTGTTTGATAAGTAAAGGTCAAGTGAAAATGCCCTCTGTGCTCTCTGGTGCAACTGTTGATACCATGAACTGAATAGGGAAATTGAATTTTCTTAGCTAGCAGATTTCTCTACCCTTCCATCTCTTATCACTTTTGTTTTTAAGTCCCATAGACTGTATATTCTCTATCTCGATCTGGACAACAGCTGTGACTAGCTAAAACCAAACCAAAACAAATACACAAAATCTGTTATTTTGTGTATTCATTTTGTGTTACAGTAGGAAGGATGTATTAACGTTGGTGTACATGCATATTTTTATTTGCAGCAGCCTTTTATAATGTTGCTCCTGTGCTTTTAAATGAGTCATTTTTAATAACGTAAGGTACGTCAAATAATTTCACATTTATTTGCATGTGATTTGGTGACGCTGCTGTGTACTGAGCAACATGTTCTGCCTGTTCGTTCCGTCGAAGGTTGATCATCAGGTTGGACCACAGACTGTGTGTAATGTAGAGTTTTCTGGAAGGAACTTACCTTTGACCTGTAATGAGTCACTTCTTTGATCTTATAGTGAAAGACATTAAGTAGTTCTTATTTGTTGTGCATATTTGTGTCTTTTTACGAGCGGTATCAGTTGTAACCTTCACGTGTTGTTGCTAGGGGAGTAGTGCTAACAACAGAGAATCACTTCTATATGCAGCAGACACTTGACACTTTTTTCCAAAGGTCCTGACTAAAATCTTTTATTGGCTTTATGGTTTCCTCTTACACATAATCTCAGATTTTGTCTAGGTATTACTGCGTTACTTTATGATGCCCAAAGCTGAATGTCTATTATTACAGCATCAGTAGTGTACTCAAGATTGTATGTTCACACATTAACCTAGGATACATAAAACTCTGAGCAGTCTATTGCCTTCAGTGTTGGGATTTACTTGCAGAAGCAACACAACAAGCTTTCTTCTTGCTGTTTACTACATTGCATTGGTTTACCTGCCTCCCAGGCTTTCTGTGTGTGTGTTGTTTGTCTTAACATGAGATGCTGTATTACTTTTCATCCATTTTTATTTGTTACGTACAAGCCTCTTTTATGTCCCCTCTTATTTCTCCCTGCAGTTATAGATGGCTTCTCCTGTTGATGCAGCCTAGTGTGGGAGTTTAGAGTTTCAGTGCCTCTGGCAGTGAGGCATTGTGGAAAAAAAAGAGAAAAGAATCCAGAGCATATAGCTGCAGCTACGACAGCCCAGCAAACATATTTGTATTTAAGCACAGGCCTGTGTAAAGGAACTATCACTGCTTGATTCGCAGAAATTGCCGAATGGAGGTTATCAGGGTGAAATTATTTGAATCCATTTTCCTCAGCTCTTTGCTTCCTGACAGTCTGTGCTCTTCCTGGTCACTTGACTGCAGTGACTGAGAGCTGTGCCAGTCAGCTGTCCAAACACTCCACGTTGAATGACTCTCCAGAGTGTGCACTTCTCTGTCAGAGTCTGCTCTATCCCCTAACAAGAGACTGCTCTCTCATATCTCTGTGGTTATATTTCGAGTAGACCACAACAGTATTGACCAATTATGAGTATGAATAACAATTAGACTGTGATTGGACAAAAAAACTTAATATGACTATGGTTGTGAGATCATTACGCTGTTAGAGGCTTACAACAACAACATAGAAAATAGTACAGAACAGTTTTAGTTCAGCGGTACATTCTGACTGTTTATATATAGATAGTGCTATTCTTATCAGCACTATATTAAAGCTCCGTTTTTTTCTGGCCTTAGGCTGCTACAGCTCTAGGTGCCTATGACTTCAGCAGATTCACAGAGTTTTTCATTTAGTGATTGCCAAGCACTTTTCCCTTTTGCAAATGCGGCTTCCTCCTTGCCTTTCTGGAACCCATGCGTTCCCCCTTCCTCTGTGATTAAGGGCATCATTACATCATTCCAAACACAATGGGCCAAAAATAGCAAAGTGATTGAAGGGAAGGGGTAAATCAGCAGGCAGATGAAGAGGCTTGAAAGCCAGATACATGGTTAACTAGTTATAACGTGAATGAATATGGCTTGAACGTTGTGTTTTATTCATTTGTGGTGTTTGTTTTTGAATTGTGTGCATTGTGAAGTGGCTTGGAAGGAAGATACAAGGGGAAAGGCCGAATCTAGCAAGACGCTGGATGAGAAGAGGCTGAGGTAGGCTGTATGATGGAGAGAAAGAATACATGCTGACAATGCAGGGAGCCAGTGGGAAACAGGTTCTTGTTTTGGCACACACACATGCATACCTTTACTTCGACCTCAGACAGCCCTTACTGTGCACAAACAGGAACAGGCGTCCTTACCTGTTAGTAAGTTAACAGCCCTTGTTGTGTCCCTTCTCATTCTTCGAAGCACTTCCTTATTTCCGTGCTGCCATTCATTCATTCATTCATTCATTCGTTTAAAGGACATACCCAAACAGTTCTTGGTTTACTCTCTGTGTCACGGAGGAAGATGGCGATTGTTGGCCTCTAACTGTTCCCACTTAATTAATTTGTGGGAAACGCTTTCTGAACATACAGGTTCATTAGTTTGTGTTGAGCTTTGGCAAATAAGGTGATGATCACAAAATGAGGAATACACTATCTGTAGGCTGGAAATATTTCTGGGAGAGTCATAACAGAGCTTGACTTAGATGTATTGATGATTGATGACAGCACTTTGAACAAACCAATCCATGTTGCTATGCAGAAGTGAATGTGTATATTGGGCTTGAGAGTTTCATTAAAGATCTGACCCCTGTTTTTTTTCATAGGACATTGTTCAAAAATGTTTAGCTGACCCCTGCTGTGTAATTCCCTGTAATGTAGAAAGGTGTGCTTTTTCTGCAGGCTAGGTCAGACCATTCAGGGAGTATCCAATGCTCAATCAAATTACTCTTCTATTAAGAAGAATACTACCAAAAATCAATACTTCAACTACTCTCTCTACACGTGGAATATTATTTATGAGTGTTGCTGTGCTTGCGTTTCATGTATTTTAAAAATTTAGCACGATTTAAAACAAGTGAGACTGTTTAACAAAACCATTTCACTTGAATGGACTGTATCGATCTCTTTCCAGTGGATAGAGACTCTAACAGTACGGCTAGGTTTGCTAGCTGCACTGTGACCCCCTTGGTAACTTCAGTTTTACTGCAGATTTTTTTTTTCTAACATTACTTTTGAAGCAAATGTTGGGACATATGTGAACTTTTTTCATTTGCTTCTGCTGTAACACCAACCATACCTGTTCATGTGTTGCACCATCTGCCCTCCTTAACAGATAATGGCCTGCTTAAATGCTTTGTGTTGCACATAGCAGCTGTAGTGTGGAACCATGTGGGTAGCAGGTGCATTGCTTAAGGGCTTTATACATGTATTATACATATAATGACCATGTTTTGCATGCATGTGCTTGTTATTTCTATGTCTGGGACGTGGAATTAAGCCCATAAGAAAATGCTCTTTTCACCAGCTCAATTAAGTTCAAGGATCTTTCAATTTTGCTAAGGCCGCTGATGTCATAGAATAATGTGAACAAGAGATAAATTGGCCTTCTTTGAGGACAGAGAGAAAATCTGGTGAGCTTAAGATAAAAATATTTTGATAAGAAAATATCTAGCAAAGAGCCTGATATCCAGCATGAATGCGGTGCAATAAAAGCAGGCTAGACAAAGAGTCTGAGTTAATATGGAGTCAGGATAATACCTTAATCTGTTCACCTAATAACAGACTTGGTGAACATAGAAAATGAAAAGTGTGTTTTGTTGCTATGTACAAAGAAAACGTAACACTACATCACATTAAAACGTTCAAGAAAACTAAATGAAAGGTCATGTGACGCACCTTTGATCAATTCATATCAGGCTTAATCTTGGCAGGCAGAAATGTTTGAAGAGTTAGATAAGATGGCTAATATCAGCAAATTGGAGGTGAACGCCGGCAGATGGGAAACGTAGAAGGAGTGGAAACTGTTGCCCCAGTTGCCTCTCTACTAACATGTATCTATAAAGCCAACTAATTACTGTCGTGTTTGTTTAATCCACATGAGTATTACAGTATTTATCTTGGACCATTTCTTTGGTGGGACCAGTTACCCATCTGAATTTAGTTTGTGCCTGTGAAATCTGATCAGTTACTCTGCATCATTGCATTGAGATGTGATCATAGTCATATTGAAACTGTTTTCATGGGGATTGTTGCCTCCGACGGAAATTGATTGCGTGCATACCAAAACTGCTGTTGATAGATAAGCTTTTTTGTTGCAAGAATGATAAACGCAAATTATATCATACTAGGTATTTAATAGTGATTTTCTGGAAGGCTTACTTAAGTATTTTATAGTATTCTAGGACACGTGCCTCAGAAAGTGAGTCCTTTTTTTTCCTCAGAAAGTGAGTGTTTGCCCCAAAATCTGCACATCTGCGTATATATGTTGTGCCAGTGTCTAACTCAAACATAAAGTGCACAAGCCCCTCATCAGCAGTCATGAACCCACAGTCAGCAGCATGCATCAGCAAGAGAGTGAGGTCAAGGACAAGATCCCTTTGTGGGATTGAGATGAGCTGATTGATTCACTGATAGTAGTCTCACCCTGGTGAGTTCAGGGTTGGATTACTCTAAAGTATTTCTCACAGCTAACATTATCCTTGTCCTGTCTCAAATGATATCAAGCTAGGTTACTATCTGTCTTCTCTGTCTCTAACATCAGGTCTTCAGATACTGAAGTGCAACCACTGAGGCTGAGAGACAAAATAAACATGATTTGTATTTAGGTCATACATTTATCTCGTTAATATCTCTGATGTGTGCTCCTTAAATTTGAACATATTAGGGAGACAATTTTTTTTAATTTTGATCATTTATCAGCTCTTACATATTGAGCAGTTTATGTCACCTTTCCCCGAGCTTTGTTAATTACGTTTTTACTTGGTCTTTGATGTAGTGCTGACATAATTTTCCGTCACTTCTATATTTGAATGTTTTTTATGTTTTTAAAGTTTTTGTTCTACTCTGGCATAACGTCATTTTGCAATACAACCAATTTCACGTCATCTGTGTTCCTCTTTTCTTTGAAAAATGCTCTGCAGATCTGTTTCATGCCAACAAAAAAATCACACGTACAAATAATAATAGAATAGAAAAACAGGAAAGTAGTCAGCAGATAGCGGATAAATGCTTCTTCTGCTGAGGTAATTTACTGTAATTCAGTACTCAATGACATGGCTGTTGTGTACATTAGTGATATTTATTCATTTACTTACTTCATTTTATGAAATGTATCAGTTTTTTTATTTTAACTGAGCTTTAGTCAGAAGAATTGTGATATTAACTCAAAATTTGCAGATTTCTTAATAAGAGTCGTCGTATAGCATTTTAGCCAGAAGTAAGTGTTTGTGTCTATATATGAGTGAGCGTGAGGCCTTGATTATGTCTGCTTTAAAAGCTACTTGAATGTCCAATAGATGTATGTATGTATGCATGTTTGTATGTATATACACAACGTTAAGAAGAGAGACTAGATGTGAATGCAAGGAGAGGTTGTCAAGCTCAGGGAAGGAGCATAACCACTTAGCCCTTCCCCCACTACTCACGGATCTAGAGAGCAGAGGAGAATAATGAGATTGTACAGATGTACTCCAGACCCCAGGTACATCTAATTGTTTAATGCATTTGTGTAACTTGGCACTGGAGTGGCTTTATACAGCACAGCAAGTTCACCATTCAAGCCTTTGTACATAAGTTTGACAGTGATACCACATGATTTGTTCATTTCTGTAGATTGACTGAAGAATAGTGACCCTTACCAGAAATGTCATGTGCCAGGTGTAAACACCACATGACACAGTTGACATACACTTAGGTAAAGTGAGTGTTACTGGCGGTATGTGGAATTACGACATACAAAACTTTTCCATTCCATTCCATTTAGTTAACTAGAAATTTGGTCTGCATCCTGTTCCTGCTCTCTGGTGTTCCCGTCTCTAGTCACTTTGAACAATAGGGTGTGGTTTTGTAGCAGTTGGAGACCTACAACAAAGAGAGGTTGACGGCCTGTTCTTCAGGTTTGGGCCAACCTACTGAGGTCTGCATATGTTTCTCGGAGATCAGCCCTCACAAACAACAACGTGTTTCTCTGAGAAAGAGGCACGAGGGCAGAGTGGATGTACAATAGTTCAGTCAGGGAGAGTGATGGAGAGTGAAAGATGAAGGGAGTCTGGTTTGTGTTTTGTTGTCCAGGGCACAATAGGATCAGACACTGTCCAAACTCTGAACAGTGTTTTCTCTTTGTCTCTTTCACACTCGCTGAAAAATCTGTAGATATAAACACCTGTGTTTTTTCACCTAATTTCATACATTTTGGAACAGTAACATGTCTTTACTGCCAAAACTACGCCATTCTCTTTCATATCAATGGTTTTAATTCACTAACATCTCAGTTTCTAATAATTTCCTAAAATAATATTTTAATCACCTTTTATTCATGTAGTTTTTACAAAACAAAATTACCATTAAGCACAAAACAAAGGACCAGGAAAGAGTAGCATCACTGACTCACTGTGTCATTTATAGCTTATTTGATATATCTGTGATCTCAGGCCTCCAACAAACCACAGTCACTCCCATTTTCACAGAATTTTACAGCCACTTCTCAGCAGACACAAACCTCTCTGCTTGTGTTTCCTGATAAGAGCTCGCCAAAGACTGGCTTCCACCATTCTTTGCAGTAATCTGCACACATGTACTTCATTCCAAATTACAGTGTAACAAACCATCGAGTAAGAACTGTGTCTAATGTGCAGCCACTTACAACAGGTGGTGAATCAATAAGAATAAATGAAATAAGCAGCAAATTTGATCTCGTATTACACATCCAAAGACCATGGTCCAGTTATAAATTATTTATTTTTTTATTGGCCTTTTTCCTTCTGTTGCAGAAAAGCTGACAGCATATCAGCGGGAGTTCCATGCTTTGAAAGAGCGACTTCGTGTGGCAGAGCACAGGACGCTGCAGCGCTCGTCTGAGCTCAACAACATTCTCGAGCAGTTCAGACGCGCCATCGCCGAGACAAATAGCAGCAAGGATGCTCTGACAAACTTTTCAGGTAACTAACACATGCCAAGACAAATAAAGGCCAATTGATTCAGTGTAATCCTATATGTTGACAGAGGCTCTTTCAGCTTTTACTTGTGTAAACATTTAACTATTGTTATATTTATATAAGATATGAGATGACAAGGAAAAGCAACATACAATGTCTTCAGATTTGAGAAGCTTGAACCAGGGAATATTTGATGCATTTGCTTGGAAAATGGTGATAAACGTAGCTCAAATCAGCAGAAAGAGCTCCGATTTTGGTGATAAAACATCTGAACTTGCATCCGTGCAACTGCTTTCAGATGAGACACAGAAGCTACTCAAGGATCTGACAAATAGGAAACAGCTCCAGGTGCCAAGTATTTACCACCACCTGCCTCACCTTCTCAACAATGAAGGCAGTCTCCACCCTGCCGTGCAGGCTGGTCTTGGCCGCACAGGAGGTGAGAATCTTATGCACACACAGCAACTGTTCAGCTGTAAACACCCCTGATTTTTAAGGCTTCTTCTTCAGAATACACGTCCTTATTTCTGTTTTTCTGACACGTTCTTGCACTTGGCATTTTGCATGTCTCTCTTCTCTCTTTTTAATGAACCTGTGAGGGACAGTATTTTTAAAAATTATTATTTGTGGAACATTCACCTGCAATTTTCCTTTTTGCTAAAGTTCACTTCACAATAACAGCACATTTTCACAGAGCTCACAAGTGCTGTGCTTCCTGTCATAGCACTTGCAGTTTTGCCTTTCCTTTCACTCCCCTTCTTCTCTCTTCACTCCCAGTCTCGGCAACATCATTTGTATTTTGCAATTCATCCTCATACAATACAGCATATAGCATGTGACCTCTGCCATAGTGAGGATCCGTCTAGCATTGTTGGTGTGAGAGATGTATGGGAGGTGTGGCTGAACAAATGGTTTAAAATGGTTTTCCACGTTGCTAATGACAGTGGGAGGGTGGGGACTCTAGAAAGATTAGGCTTGTTTGTACAACGAGTGCAAGGTATTCTCGCAGGACACGAGAAAAATGCAAGGACCACCGCTGTTATCGCTTTGAGGCATGCCTTTAATTGTCTTTTGTAATGAACGATTGACATTTTGTTTTCACCAGCCTCCACCATCAAGTACACTCAGTTGTGCTCTTGCCAGGAGGTATGACGATCAGGAAGTGGTAACACAACTGCTGCACAACGGCTTTTTGCACCTCCACCACACACGTATGCTAAGTAACATACTCGCTAGACAGAATTTTCCTACACCAGTGATTTGAATCTATACCATGTACATTGTTGCACATTCAATTGAACAAGAGTTGTGAGAAGGGAAATGTTAAGACGGAAATGGTTGGAATTGGGTCTGACTGTCTCTGACTATCAGGTTATTATAGTGACCACCGTCTTGCTAGTTCTAAAGATGTGGCCTGAAGCAAGTCTTCTAGGTGCCTAACTCTGCCCTTTTGAACTGTCCCTACTTGGAGTGTTTCCAAGCAGCAGGTGTTATACAAAAGCATTTGTTTATTTTAACTAGCTATTGAGCAAGCTTTAGCAGAAAATCTCTTTTCACTTTTCCACTTTCACTGTGAAGGGCCTGTGAAGGCTAATGAAATCCACTGGTTTTCTCTGCTCCTCTGCAGACGTTTCTTGTGCAGGGGCCGTAGTATCGTCCCCTAGCAGCTTTTCAATCACTGCTCATAATGTCCCTGCCAAATGTGGACCTTATAAGGCAAAACATTTGGCATCTGTGTAAGAAGGGCTTTCCCTGTCTTTTCTCTTTCTGTGAGCTGATGGTTCAATGTGGAAACCTTTGAACAGTCAGTTTAAACAGTAGAAGTTGTGATCTCAATCAATCAATCAACAAAATGTAATCAAAAGGATCTAATCTCAAACTAATTACTTTCAGTTGCAACTCGGTTTGTAGGACATTCAACCCAACTATGTTTGCTAACGACATTTCTGAACACAGCTGACCCTTGACCCTATATCCAGTCATATGTAATTAAAATGCACCACCATTGAAAGTTTTTAACCATTACTGTTTTTTTCCTCAGTTTAAAAAACTGCATGCTGTATTGTTTAATAATTGGTTAGCTGATTTGCTGCAGTGCAACAGTGAAGAAAAAAAAGGACATGGTTTTCTTTTCACGCTGTGAGCAGTAATGCATGACAGAGCAGCTGTCCTATGCAGGGAAACGCTCTGAGTAGTGCATATGAGCTCATATGTCTGCATGTAGCGTAATGATCAGCCCTGATGCTCACGTGCTGTTGACACCAGAATATAATTATCAGGGTTGTTATTCATTCATGCCCATGAATACAGTTTCTTCTGACCTAATTCCAATAATTATTTCTATTGCTATTACTGTTCCAATTAGACCTCTGCATGAAATATTAAACCCTGTTTAAAGGCACATTTAATGAAATGAAAAAAACCGATGGCAGTAGCCCAGAAAAATTTGTTTGCAGTATTACTCACAACAAGCATTCATCTAATGATGTCACTTCCTTTGTCTCTATCCCTTACCCTGAATAATGTATGTCTGCTCATAGCACGCCAAAGCAGGTCTCGCAGTGACGCGAGAGAAGCAGACAGAAGTGTAGATCGTTTTGCTTTTCCTTCCTGAAGGAGATGAAAGGATGGCACAGTGAAACGGGCAGTCTGGTCATGGGGAGGGGCAGGCTTGGATTCAGTCCTGCTCAAGCTGCACTTACATGCATTATCTCTCATTCACTGTCTGCCACCCTCCTTATTCTGTCACTTCGTGTCTCTTTTCTTTCCCCCCACATTCTCCTTTCATCCTCGACCTACTTTCTTGGCGGTTGTGGGTGTCGCTATACACCTCTTAGCTCAGTGTGAGAAACACAATGCAAAACTGGGCCAGATTCTCCACGCTGCGCGGATCACGCTGGAGGCCTGCACACTTTCATTAGTCCACAGTGCTGCTCAGTCATTCTGCACCTCAAGTTCGTTTTGTGCTTTTCTCGAGGGCCCCGCATCGCCTCAGTCAGCATGTTTTTCCTTAAACAGTACACACATACCTACACACAAAAACAAGAACACATCAGCCTCGGCCCATGTGTTTTAATATGCATCATGCTGCTGTCTTTCTAGACTTATTTTCTCTTAGCAAGAGAAAAACACTGATAGTTTACCTGATATCCTCCCTGTTAATCTCACTTTTTTTTCCAAGCGTGTGGTGTTGCCATATCCACTTTCACCTTATTCTACTCTCCCTAAGTGATCCCTGTACTCTACTAAGTATAATGAACTGGATTTATATTGGAAACAGTATCATCTAGTCTAGAGGGAACCTCTCATTGATAAAGAAAAAGCTGTTTGTTTAGTCACTTCAAGCCTCATACAATAGCAGCAATAAGGAAATGACAATAGACCCTCTTTTCCTCTGTCCACAACTTGCCATTGTTGTGATTGGCATGCAGCCTGGTAGCGTAGAGCGGTAAAACTACCGCCATCACATCCTGCTCACTGCCACGTGCCAGTGTGGGCATGTGTTTGCCAGTGTAATCAGTTTGTTTCCCACAACAAAGATGATCAGGTTTTGGATCCTCTCTATTAAATAGCCACCCTTTCCTTCTTTGACCGCTTGCTCTCTCTTTGTCCCAGTTACCATGGTGATGGGGATTCCCACAGTGAAGCGGAAGGTGAAATCTTATCTGTCAGAGACCCTGCATTCACTAATTGACAAGCTGTCGCCAGAAGAAAAACTTGACTGTGTCATTATTGTCTATGTTGGAGAGGTGAGATCTCATAAATCATATTGTATCAGTCATAGCATGATGCATCTACACACCAAATTAAAAAATTATGATAAAACCTGTTGTGTCCCTGGTTTACCTCTCCAGACCGATCTGGACTATGTCCATAGTGTAGTTGCTGGCCTGGAGAAAGAGTGAGTACACTACTCCGTTTCCTAACAAATGCAAAAAAAAAAAAAAAAGGTGGAAATATGATGATGAAGTTCACCAGGGATCATATTTTGTCTTCAGGTTTTCCACAGAGCTGAGTTCAGGATTGCTTGAGGTGATCTCCCCACCAGCCGCCTTTTACCCTGATCTCACCAACCTCAAAGAGACTTTCGGAGACTCCGTGGAGAGAGTCAGGTAAGCGGCTCATTATTTGTGATGTTCCTTTTATCTGTGTCTTAGGTGCCAGCATTTAATTATGTGAGAGAAATTATTAAGAAAATCTGGAGAGACCAGCCTTGGGAGAAATGAATTGCAGGAGAGCTGCATAAACACTAGAAGGATGAGTCAGGGGGGAAGTGGGAGTGAACAAGGAAGAGAGCATACATGGAGGCTGCCCAGGTACTTATTATTCCACAGGCGTCTCTCAAAGTCAGATCAAGGTCATCAGCAGCACCCTCTGTCTCATTCTCTCTATAGTCCTCGCTCTCATTATCTTCTGTGCTTACCTTCTGTTTGTAGTCAGCGAAGAACTGACTTCATTAGAAATCTGTTCATGATGCTGTTTGTGCTGACTGCATGCAGTATGTACATGTACTCGGCTAATCGGTGGATGCTAATCTTGGCTGTAAATACGGGCCCTTTTCTAAACTAACTGTATCTTTGATGCTTAGGTGTGTGTGCGAATGGCGACGAGGTGGTAGTGTAAAAAAAGTCTTACTAAATTCCCTCATTGCTGAAGGTTCTGCAGCACTGAACCACCAGATTGAGATGAAGTGCATGCACATCCATGCTCTTCAAATTAGTAGTGTCTGCTCTAATGTGTTTGTGCGTAGGAGATGCAATGAAATCTGTGCACCACCTCCTACACCCGACCAACAACCCTTAGCAAATAGCAAGAATAGCAGATTATTCAGATCAAACATTGAGCGGCAGCATTGGTTTATAAATCCCAAACTCGTTGTTGTTGTAACATGCGTTATACCTGGGCAAATGTGAAGCAGCATGTGATGAGACATGTTTTCCCATGCTGTAATACTTCGGTGGATATCTTCAACTAGATCACTTCTTTTGTGTGTCTCGTTTTTTTTTTTGTGTGTGATTTTTGTTTAGATGGAGAACCAAGCAGAATCTGGACTATTCCTTCCTCATGATGTATGCGGTGAGCAAAGGGGTTTACTATGTCCAGGTATGTCCTAAAAAATTAAGAAATGTTCCCACAGCAACTTGTTGGTGCGTATTCACAGTTACTCATAACTATTAGCCTGCAGATCCTTTTAATGCAGTGTCTTTCAACCTTTTTTGAGCCACGGCACATTTTTTGATTTTACCAGCAATCAAAAAAGTTAGAAAATGTTACAAAAAGTTTCACACAGTTTTACAAAACAACACTTTCGATGCCTGCAGACATGTCATCAATGCGTCTGACAACGTATAGCCCTGGCCCTCGGGCCATAACACAGGCACAAACAATCATTTGCAGTGACTAAATTTTTTTTGACCAATTAAGTGAAATTGGACAATTTCCCATGGCACACCTGACGATCTCTCACGGCACACTGGTGTGCCACGGCACAGTGGTTGAAAATCACTGTTTTAATGCATTCAACATTCATTTGTTTTAACTTAAGTATATCATTCTAAATTAAATCATAGTTCATATTTTAAGCATACGCTTCAAATACTAAAGTGTTGGTTTTGTTGTTTGTTCTTCATACTCTAAGCTTCTTAGATTTGTATATCTCTATCTGTCATCTTATAAATATCGGAGGTGTGTTTGTTTCAATATTTCCACTCATCAGGTTTGAAATGTGATTTACCATTAGTCTAATCTCGCGTATGTGTGTCAATTCCACTTTCTGCTCTCAACTGGAAGGAAGAGGTATTGCCTCTCTGATGTCTGCTGCTCTAGATGAGTGTAGAAATTCAGCAGTGGTCAGTAGTTCAGTTAATATTGATTTCCCCATGAGAACATAGAGTAGCCCCCCCACCCCCACCCCACTGACACGCACACACACATCTCTTGGCGTGGTTATTTCTGCTTTACATTCTGTTTTTCCTTTGTCCCTTTAGCTGGAGGATGACATTGTGGCTAAACCCAACTACTTTGCAACTATGAAGAACTTTGCGCTGCAGCTTTCGTCTGAGGACTGGATGATTCTGGAGTTCTCCCAACTGGGCTTTATTGGTAAGATCTATTAACTTGATCCGTAACTTGTGAAGTTAAGGTAATGGCAGAGCCACACAACCACTTTCCTGGCCTGTAGGGTCAGAGAATAAACTAGACTCGAAAGACAGTATGGAAGTTATATAATATAATAGCAAAGTAACATTACTTACAGAAATGCAAATAAATACAATTATTTATTTACATTTCCACAACCAAGTATTATAATTTTATCATAATAATGCAAATAGCTTCTATTAATGTTTCAGTATTTCTGTATGGGATTAATAAACATCTGTAAACCTGTATTTTCTCTCTCCTTCAGGAAAAATGTTCCAGGCCCCAGACCTAAACCTCATTGTTGAGTTCATCCTCATGTTCTATAAGGAGAAGCCTATCGACTGGCTATTGGACCATATTCTCTGGGTCAAGGTCTGCAATCCTGAAAAAGATGCGGTATGCACTCTGATTACTTTATCATTGTTCTGTTCAGTATTGTTCTTTTAAATTCAACTGGATTTTACAGAGGACATGTATGAGGTCCGTGAGTGAAGATCGAGTGAAGAGGTTGATGTGACAGGCAAGCCCAGTGGCTGTATGAGACTGTTTAAGATATTGGGTGTTTATCTGGAAGAAGAAAATCCAATGCAAATATTTCTGTATGCAAAGGGTTGGGTTTTCCATACAGTGCTGCTGCCTTAAAGGAAACTATGTACCTGTATGGGAGTACTATGTCAGGTGTCGCTTTGTTTTACATGGCTTGCAGGTAAATGATAGGTTCCTTAGCAGAATTTTGCTTACGCAAATGCAATAGTTTGCACACTGCAGTGTCTGTAAGCCATCTCGTTCCTGTCTTTCAGAAACATTGTGAGCGTCAGAAGTCCAGCCTACGTGTGCGGTTCCGACCCTCCCTGTTTCAGCATGTGGGCCTCCATTCATCTCTTGCTGGAAAAATACAGAAACTCACAGTGAGTCTCATAGCAGTTTCTTTGCAACTGCAGTTAATGCTAGTTCCTTGGTGGACACGCTGACACCCCCTCTCTGTCTGTGTTTGTAGGACAAAGACTTCCTGAAGCCACTGCTCCACAAGATGCATGTCAACCCACCAGCTGAGGTTTCCACTTCAATGAAGGTGCCACACCAGAGTTCACATTCCATCACTGTTCATTTAGCTGGAATCAACAATACATTTAAATGCACAATCCTTTGCATACCTCAATCCTCACAAACAAACTTAACATTTGTTTTTGTATGACAAAGGTCTATCAGGGTCATACACTGGAGAAGACATACCTAGGAGAGGACTTCTTCTGGGCTATTACTCCCACAGCAGGAGACTATATCCTCTTCAGGTTTGACAGACCCGTTAGCATTGAGAGGTAAATGATTTGGGATTGGTATAACATTCACACAGTGTGTGTGTTTGCATGCCCGCGCGAGTGAGTCAGTGCACGTATGGGCGTGCACGTGCATGTGTGGGTGCGTGCACAGTGTGCCACTGAGGATCAGAGTGAGCTAATGAGAGTGCTCTAAAATAAGCATTCTCAGGCCAGCCTCCAAACTCTCTGTGGAGTTAGGGCAGAAATGGAGCACGACAGGAATATAGAGGGAGCAGATAGTGTAACTGATAGCTGAGAACAAACCTGAGACAGATGTTAGAAATTTGGTCTTCTTATATTGTGTGGTGATTGTATCCACTAGTATTGTAAAGATTATATCAGAACAGTGGCAAACTGTCTAAATTGGTAAATTACAAGTAGTAATCTTAATTAGATTTTGATTAGTTGGTACTCTGCTTTTATATAGTGTTTACTGAGTAACAGGTCCAAACGGGTGACATTAAAATCCTGTGTGCAGCTATTGGGTTTTTTTTTTCTTTGAATGTCTCTGACCATAAACCTCAAATCCACAGCGACAAGTGAAGCTCATATTTCACAGCATGAATATGAATGACCTGAATATGAGAGGTGCAGGCTTTGAAATTTTGATCAAGTACAGTCGATATGTGATGATATAACGGGTGCATATACGGGCGTGAAAGAACAGTTACTCATTGGTTTCAATCTTAAAAATCAGTGCTTGGTTTGATTGGCAGGTTCCTGTTTCGCAGTGGTAACCAGGAGCACCCAGGGGACAAAATTGGCAACACCACAGTGGAAATACTGCCTGTCAAAGTAGGGACACACATACACATGAATACACACATGCATGCACAGTCTGTCAGTCTTCTGTGGTGTGATGTGCAGACTGCTCTGATTAGGTTACATTGAGTGGTTGCTCTTAGGAACGCAACACATTGATTATTGACAGGGATGTGAGCGTGACAGACTTGTTTTCTCTGCCAGAGGTGATGCATTCTGACACTGCAGTTCACACCTCCACTGCAGGCACAGTCTGATGTCTGTTCTGCTAAGCGTTGCTCAAATGAAGACATCATTAAGATTTCAATTTGTGTTTGTACATTAGGAAGCTGGACCACAGACCAAAGAGAAGTACAAACGGACAGATGATGGCTTTTTCAGAATCGGTATGTGGATGTGAACCAACACACAGACGATGAGATCAGATTACACTCTACCACTGATGGTACCTAGAATTATAGGCAGTGCACAGATATTGTGCAAAACCTTCAGTCGTAGCTGTTTTTTCTTTAGCTTTCTTCTTTATTTTGTTTATTAATTAGTAAAAATTTAATTTTAAATATAAATTATCAAACAAAACAAATGTAGGCCATACGTTCTCTCTAAATCATTACATCAAATTTCCTTTTTATCACTTGAGCAGTTTGTTCACTGGTTAAAGTTCTCTGTAAATTATTTATAGTACTTCATATTGATTTTGTGTGTGGATTTTTCTTAACAAACAGGTCAGTTTGACAGGGGTGTGGCCGAAGGGGCTGTAGATCCATCCTTCAATCCTATCCGGGCTCTTAGGCTTTCGGTTCTCAAAGACTCGCCTGTGTGGGTCATCCTCAGCGAAGTAAGCCGTTTGTGCATGACACCTGTACACCTGCACATGTAAAATACCCACTAACACGTGATGCTCTGCTCATCTCCTGTAGATACATTTAAAGAAGACAACTGGATGATTACTCTGGAGGGGGTACATGAATCATGGCCCCTGGGGGACCAAAATCTCCTAGACTGCTTATGCAGGCCCTCTGGCACCTAGCGACCAGCAGTGAAATCATTAGAGCCCACTAGAGTAGCTCGTTTGACTTTGTCTGAGGAACATCACCTTTCTGTCCCCCACTCTTCCTAATGTACCTTTATTATTTTGCTTCTCGTTGATCGATTGCTCCCTTTCTGTCTGCATCCCTCCCTCACTCGTGCTCCTAATTCTTTTGTGAGATTGTGAATACTACTGTCTGAAGAACCGCAGCAGAGTGCGTGAAGACCTCTGTTCTCAGCTGTGGCTCTGAGAGTTACTGTGTTGCTTTTGATGCTTTGAATACAATCAGAAAATGTCTGGACAAACGAGGAGAGATCATCTGGAAGGGGAGAACCTGTCACCTGGCCATTGGTGTAGATGCTGCCAAATCCTTTACTGTTACTCAATGCTGCCGCCCATGGGCAAGCTGGGGCATTGCACTGTCACTAGCGCCTCGGTAAAGCCCATGATGAAGAATGTTGTCATCACTATTGACCAGCTGCTCTCTGTTCTTAGCAGAGATGAAGGCGCTCTAGATCAACACCAGCCCAGACAAAAATGTTTTCCTCACTCCCAGAGTATTGTAAGTCTCACTCAAATGCTTTGCTTGTCCTGAAACACAAACTCAGGATGAGGTTTTCAAAACTGTTCCCAAATCCAGTCGGTGACAACTTTGATCGTATGGTAGATTCTTGGTAATTACCGCAGTCCATCGAGAAAGTTCCATGACATCATATCTATCTCACCTACTGTCTGACAGGCTGTGCGTGACCTCAGTGTCCATTTCTAGTGTACCAATCAGACATTGCCTTGGCATCATTTTACAAAGGAATATATTGCTATATTGATATATTGTTACAGCTTTGACGATCTATGAAGTTGACTTAATTTATTTGAAATAAATCTTTAATTTGTACAAGAGGTAAAATATATTTTTATTCTATTAAGAGATGTTTATGGTAGTTCAGAATCAGTTTTATTTGTGTATTATGGTTTTTTTTTTTTCAAAACTGCTATTGTACATTTTATTTTCATTTTAACATCTTCTTGTAAGATTATTTTGTCTGCAAGTTGTTCGGTTCGGTTTAATCTTACTTTGTTTCACTAAGTGATCTGTTTGAAAGCTAAATGGTAGGAGAATTGTCAGTAGATCCTGTTGAAGTAGTTGTGGGTCAGAATTAGAAAAATGTGCCTTATATCCAGGTCCGTTTAAATTGTCCCAGCAACATTATTCCAGTCTGCTCCCTCTTATTTTTTCCTGTACTTTGCTGGATTTACTAATACTGAGAGATATCGTCCAATTAGTGATTGGATATGAAGAATATTTCTGTTATACAAAATGAACATGTGACTTTTTTTTGTATCAGTTTACCATCTGAAACAGCGTGATTTGCACTGTTTTTCACTTAAATGTTTTCATCCCACCCTTCACCACTGTACTTAGAATTTCCTTATTCACACTTGCTTATTTCACCAACTCCCCCAAAGTCATTTCTCTGTTTGTCCTATCTTGTATCTACTTTTTGATTGGAAAAAAATGTTATGACTACTGATCATTGCATCGTGCACCTTTTGTGGTATGATTTGGCTGAGGTTGTTTAATAGCAGATTGTTAATCTATAAAAGCAAGCATCTCTTTCTCTCTCACGTGTTCTTCTCTGAATAGTTGACTTAAATTAATTCATGCGTTTGTGTTTCTGTTTGGCCAATGTTCTGAATGGAGGCTATTTTGTAACTTCACTTTTATCATGTCTGTGGTTTATTCAAGAGGGTTGTGAAGTGCCTTTCGGTGTAATTGATATGAAAGAGATTAATTTTGCTGATAATTCATGTTCATAATTATTGATACATGATTATTTTCTAATTTTTATTTTGTCCTTTTGTAAATCTTGGTCAGAGCTGGCTCCTTCAACCCCCAGATCAAATCATGTGCGAGAGTGTCCACTAATCGGTTTCTGTACATTGGGAGATTGTGGGGTGTAGTATATTTAAATGATGCAATGTGTTGAGACAAAAGGGCAAATATTTTCAGTGCTGCAAACAGGATTGACTTACATGGCATCTGCATACAAACTGAAACTGAATGCATGAAAATGGCATGAACGATTCTGCTACAGTGAAAAGTGGACAAGACAAGAAAAAACAGCAACGCTTCCCATGTGCTATAACCCCACGCACACATCAGTTCATGTGCCTTCATCCTTTGCAGTACATGTGAATGCCTACATCATTTTCCATGGACATCTTTGAAATAAAAGGTAAACGTAGTTAACAGTCATTGCCTTTTTTTTTTTTTTGGTGGTTTGATTTGTTTTCTTTTTCTTGCATCACTCATCTGCATCACCAGAATTAAATTACAGTAACAGGCAAAAGGAATAGATTTAGTCACTGTCATTAATTCATTTGTGAACAATGAAAACAGTCACAAAATATAATTTCAGACCTTTCCCTCTTCTGGGCTGTGATTTGTTCATATTTTCACTTTACGACATAAATACATAAAACTACAAGTCCTCCCAGCATGCACTGTCACTGCGTCATTTCCGGTTTCCCAGCATGCCGCTTAGAAACATGGTGGCCGTCAAAGTTCATCACAACACTGATGCATTTGCGGATAATTAGCCGACTCTTGCACTTGAGTGTATAAAAAAATAAGATAACAGTTGTGATTAATTTTATTTTACCAAAATGCCGAAATATTACGAGGATAAAGAGACTGATAACAGAGCCTGTGCCGGTGTCAGAGAGGACTTAAAGGAATGTCTCCTTCAGCACGACTGCGTCCGAAAGGTAAGTCCCCCAATAGCTAACCTCTGGTCCTAATATCTAAATACTGGTTGAAGTTTGTCAGTTTAATATTGTGTTGATAGATTAGATTACGTTCAATTAATTCACCTCAGTGATCATATCAATAAGTGCTGCGTTTGTTTCTTCACTGTCGCCCATGCTGTCGCGTAGCGTAGCTGCTTCTTGTCGTTATCAAACGGGGTTGACATCCCGCTTTAGCTAAACTAAGCTAACGCTAAGCTAGGCTAAACCCTTCCAGGTGTTTACTATTGTCAATTACACAAATTAGCGTCATTGGATTTTACTTTATTGCTTTTCAGAACGAGGTTATTTTTTTTGCTTTTGTTTGTTTGTTTGGTACAGAATAGTAAGTTTGGGGCGTAGAATGCTTTTCCGTTATGTGACTATTAATCCGTAATATAAGCCTTTTTTCCAAGAATTTAAACTGTATTATTTTTACACTATTGTGCATAATGTCAGGCTAATATATTGTAGCTTAACCCCAGATTTCTATAATATGAATTTCCTACTTGGTTGTTAATTTGTCAGGAGGGGAAGCTGCCGAGTGAGTGTCTGAAGGAAGGCCATTGCAAAGCCCTGCAGACGTCGTTCTTTGAGTGCAAAAGGTCAATGGTAAGTCTGCAGGAATTCCACTGCTGTTGCGGACATATTCTGTGCAACTATACACTACCTGGTGTGTAATTAGACTGTTAATACTTACTGGAGATTAGTTGATTTTTTTTCCCAATTATGTCATATTCAGTCACAGAGATGTAATCTAGAATACATGTGCCGGAAAGACTGACTAGTATCTGTCCTCTATCTACAGCTGGACACAAGGTCAAGATTCAGAGGACGAAAGGGATACTAAGGACTCAATGTGATGAGGATGTGGCAGCGTGGTTGAGAAAAAATAATAGACTTAATTAATTACTTAAATCAGAGGATGCGGTGTCTGTGCCTCCCGACAACTCATCACTTAACTGCATTGCTGCCTTAAAACTGTCACTGGCAGCAGCTTTGAGCATTTTGTTGTTGTTTTTTTTCCAAGGGAAAACGTATGTGTTGTTTATGTGTTTCATGATGTCAGAAACAGTCAAGTAAATAAAATACACTTTCTATCAAAATTTTAATGTCATTACAAAAAACTTGGTTGGATAAGATTTCAAGCGTATTAAAAAATATAACTATTATACACATAATGAATGCAAATTTAATATTTGTCTTCACAGGTTTAGACACAGTTTTCATTCAGACACTATGATTGTTCTATACAGTATGTTTGTTGAATATTGTTAGATCTTGTGAGACAATATCCCCTGTCCCCCTAACACACTGACCTGTTACTTCAATGCAGCCATCATCATCTGCTTAAACTTCTCCATATCCACCTTCTTTATTATAAAAGCCTTGCAAGTCTTCTTTAGGAAGCCCACAGTATCTACTACCATCATGCCTCTGGTGTGTGTGCCCGTCAGCTCGACACTAACTGGATACCGGTCGCTCTCTATGATGAACGAGTCATCCACAGCGGCTGCCATGGCGTATGAGTCGCAGGAAACAAATCCCGTGCCAGCGACAAACTCTTTCTCAAAGCGCTCACTTTGTGATACCTCAATGCTGTGACGGAAGATCTGTGCCATGAAGCGAGCTTTGTCGGTGTCCTGCGCCAACCAGGTGTCACAGAACTCCTATCAATATGAGCAGAGACATTAACGCAGGTCGTCCCACTGTTGTTTTTTGTCGTATTAAGTTATTTCCAATGTTATGTTATATGTTGGAATGTGTAGAAGTTGAAACCTTACCCAGGACAGTTTGCTGTAGCAGGTAAACTCCCAGCAGGCCAAGTAGGTGGGACACTGGTACTCATTCAGTACAATGTAAGCAGCTTCTGGATCAGCAACAAAATTGAACTCGCCACATACAGTGGTATTTCCTCGAGCTGAAAGTAACAGACCACAGAGTAAACAATGAATTACAGCATAACTCTGTGTAATGTGATCTAATTGTTCATTATCTATTAATGGCTCATTGATTATTGTAAACTCTTTGTCTGACATTCAGTGTTTCCTCCCATGATGTATAGCCCTCGGAGTTTGCTTGGTAGAGTTGGATCCATCCTCACAGCCAGAGCCAGGTTGGTGAGCGGTGCCGTGGCAACCAGAGATACCTGGGGGAAACAAAAAAGAGGATTAAGATGTGAGGAAATGAATAAGGACAGATGAGATCTTCTCTGTATGACACCTCTCACCTCCCCTGGGTTTTCATTGACTATCCTGATCATTGCTGACACAGCGCCCTCTGCTTGAACCAGGTCCAAACCAGGAGCTTTGGGATCAGGAGTGTCGCCCAGCCCGTCCTGCCCGTGGAACTGTCCGGCATTAATGGTGACCCCAAGGATGGGCTTCGCAGCACCTTTAAATACTGGAATCTGGGCATGACAGAGGAGCACACAAGGTGAAAAAGTCAAACAGACCACACAACAATTTAATTTCTTTGCCGCAAACACTCCTATGTTATGTAATCTACACAGAGCTTGAGAAAGCAGTATATAAAATCCTACATACCAAAGCTACTATATAGCAAATTCCAATTTCTGCCAGGCAGCACATAAATTAAATGACTTTAATTTATTTACCAGCAAGTCATGTCAGCACCATCTTATTCCTACACCACCATCTTGCACCCACCTCCAGTTTATTACAAGCTTGCAGAACACGCAGTGTGTTCTTGCACACATTCTCCACTGTGGTGTTTCCATGCACACAGGTGATACCCAGTAGCTGCACGCTGGGGGCAGCCAGCGCCAACATGATGGCCTGGGCATCATCCACACCACAGTCTACATCGACCAGCAGCTTTTTACTCATCGCAGACCCTACAGAACAAAGACTTAATGATGATAAGAGCACAACACTTATACTGTTCATCTGAATATCAGGGTTGTATTTATTCTAAATGCATAAGCATAGGTCACAGAACAACACTCACCTTTGGAAACAGATAAAGTGTAGTGTTTGTGGGCTGGTGATTTTCCTCTCACAACTGAAGGATGGGTGGACGCAAGCAACCTTTGTTATACAACAGAAGAGAACAGTTAATTATAAGTCAGACCTGTCATGGAACAGACAGAGACTCTACTAAACTAAATGGCACAAGTCAAAGCATTGGATTTAAGTATTGTCTGGAAAAGTAATTTCACAAACTGGTCCTTTTTATACTGTTACTGTGCACTTTATTCGTGCGTCTGTGCATGTTTATATTTATGTTGTATTTGTATTTGTTTATTAAATTATTTGTATTTTATAAAACATTTTATGGATGGTAAATATAAATGCCAAAAAAGAGAAAATATTTAATTATTAAGTACAAAGTAAGAAACAATCAAACTTTTGTTTTCGTCAAAAGTTCATTACATAATGTCACGTGACTGGATGGACATTAGTATGTTCGAGGGGACGATGTTCCTGAACGTCTCTCCTCGTGTGAATGGGATTAAATACAAGACGCATTCAGGGGCATGGGAATAACACAAACTATTATCGCAACAGCTGCAAAAAAAAAAAACGAGTAGCCCCAGTGAGTCAGTGTGAGTCAGTGTGTGTCTGTGTGTGTGTGTGTGTTTGTGTGTGTCCTCACCTCCTCACAGAGCCGCTGAGACTGCGGGACGCTGCTGCTGCTCGGCGCAGAGCCACCGCCATAAAGATCACCGCAGAGCAGAGAGGAGGACGCCGCACAGAGCTCTCACTCCGCCATGGTTTCTGCACACGAAAAACAAAACCCGGAAGCCTAGCGCCCATTCCCGCTTTAAGGTCCGTACAGGCTGCACGCAATATTCTTTAATTTAACATACGTAGATTTTTAAGCTGCGATTGTTTTTACAATCGCAGGAATTTACAGATATTATGGTTCTGGTGAGAGAGGGTCATCGTTTAACCGTGAATGTTTCATCAGTTGACGATCTATGTCGAGGACGCAATTTCCGGCAATGCCTTTCAAGGTAAATCTTTTCTTTTCCACTTTTAATTTAAAGTTTGTTTAAAACTAAAAATAAATTTAATCCATACATATACAGTGGTTTCTTATGCATGGGAGAGCATAGGTACTGTAGGTATTTAATTTTTCTGAATCATTTAATTAATTATTATTAACAGCTCTAATGATTGTTTTTGCCTCATAACCCATTTCAACTAAAGTATTTTAGACTTAAGTCATAACTGGAAAAGATGAAAAATAAAGACATGATGGGAATTTATTTAAAAATGTTACTGTGAGTATAAGATGTTTCTACTTTTAGCAATTTGGCTAAAACAAATTTAGGACAATGATGACAGTGTTTTCAGCCCAGGTCAATGTATGTATGTAATCTCAGTTATTACACTGGTACCCTGAGTTTGCATTGATCCTTTATTTATTAACCATTTCCTGTTTATACCTCAGTGAGGAGCAGGCATCTCTCAAACGAACCTCTCCAACCTATGTGCACGTACTACCCTTTAAAACAGACTCATTCCTTGCTCAGTAACAATGGAGACAACTAACAGCATTAGAGAACATCAGCAACATCAACATAAATACCTGCAGCATCTTTAAAATAAAGTTCACCGTCTCTGTAGGTTTTGTACAATAAGTTACATTAGAGCCCAGAACTGACAACAGAGGATGATGCAATGTATGATAATGCAATATGCATTATGTCACTCAAGTCTAAAAACATTGATCAAGTGCTCCATTGCAACAGTATACAACTGCAATAGTAAGCAGTGAGGTTTTTTTTTCATGTTCATGCATGTTAAATTAATCAAGTTATTTTCCAAGTTTGATCACAAAGTTCTGCATAATACACCTTGTATTAGTGTTTTTTAATCCCATGAACCAGTCCCTGGATTAAAATAAAATAAAATCCAACCATTATTCCGCTGCACATAGGATGCAGATATCTCCTGAACATGCATCTGTTGATATTTGAACAACAGAATGATACAGCTGAAGCCAACAAATTCATTCTCTTACTTAAATTCTCTCCCATAAAACATCATTGTATACGAAATGCCAGTGAGAAGTGTCACATGTGAACCTGTAGACCTGTGCTTGCTGTGGAGTGTGACTGTTTTGAATATTAACGTGACTGAAGAGGACAGACGGGAAGAGGGAGACAACAGACAACAGGCTAAAAGCAGTGAAATAGGTGAAATCAGTGCTCTGTCCACAGCATCCTGCAGGGGACAGTGCAGTTTAGGTCCAGTAAGACTCTTTTGACGCGGCTAATCCTCTGCTGTGTAACTGTCACAGATTAATAACCTCTGGGCTTTGGCTACACAGCTGGATAACTGCATCATGGGGTTTGTTGACAGTAAGAAAACATAGACCATCACCTGCTTTATAACAGAAAAACTGATAACGTCACACAGAAACAGCTCGTACGCGTATAGATATGTGTCCCTTTAACCTGTGTTGTCTTTTCACATCCTCATTCAGTTGCACATCTTATTTCTATGGCAGTTAATATGACTCGACTATGACTCCTGATGCTACCTGTGGACCATTGTGTATTTGGCTGTGAAGTGTGTTGTTCTAGCACTACTGAGAAGGGAGAGGCTATAAAACAACTAACAGTAACACTGGCACTTGGACATGAATCATCTTTACGGTGACTAAGGACAAAACAAAGGGCTGTTGTTGCCGTTTGTGTGGGTATTTTTCCTTGTGTGTTGCTTTTCATCGTCGTCGTCATCACTATCCCCCTCTGTTTTTTTGGTTTTCTCCAGAAACGTAGGACCACTTAAGTCTCAACTTTCCCATACGTCCCCTCTGGGGGGCGATATTGTTTGGGGAAGGCCTTAAGCTGGAGGGAGTTGAAGGCGTATTTGCGGCATCCCACGTTCTTCATGGTGTTCTCTCTCCTGCAGCCCTCACTGCGGGGAAACAGAGCTGATTCATTGTACTGTACGCTGTACGGCGAATACACCGCTGGTCAAAGTGAGACTGACCTGCGCATACAGTCCAAAGCCTGGTAGAAGACCTGCGGCGCCAGGGCGTGCTCCTGCTGCAGGATCTGACACTGCTCTAAGGTCAGAGACATGGCGGTGCGGTCCTTGGCGCTCTTACAGCTGGTGAAACGCATCCCGTTGAGGCGGCGACATGCCTTTAGGGAGGAGAGAGAGAGAGATGAGACGAATTAATGAATAAAAATTTGGAGGCTAAACGAGAAGACGTGAAGAGCAAGAAGTGCACCTCAGCTGCCTGCCACAAAATCTCCACGTTCTTGCTTTTCCTGGCGCTCACGTTGTGGCTCAGCTGTTTGAGCAGCTCGGGCAGGCTGGTGGTGCTGCGGGAGCGAGGGAGGCCTGAGGAAACGATGGAGGAAGAATAGACGAGGCGGGTCAAACGTAAACATTTGTTTTCCAACTATAGCGTTGTGCATGTGCGCAGACTCACTGTCCTCTGGCAGAACCTCTTTAAACTGGTCGTAGTATGAACTGAGGCGAGTCACGCTCTCCATGTTGATCACTTCTTGCAGTGACGTGTCTCCAAACCTGGAAACACGCACCAGAGCAGAATTGAAAAAACTGAATTTATATCATCACAATAGGCTCGTGCCTGTTTTCATGCAAAATCAATTTGGTGGAAACATCTCAAAATCCCAAATTTGCGACGACCATTATCCTCTTCTGCCCTTAACCTCTGCTTTGCCTTCATTTCAGTGACTCACTTCTCGGCCAGTGTCTGCTGCTCGTTGATCCCCACGTTGAAGAGGATGGGCTGCACGCGCAGCAGCATCCCGTTCTGGATCTCTCGTGGCAGTGAGTCAAACATTGCTCCGGGCATTGGAACCCTGACGTTGAAGCCATTCCTGTTGCCAGTAATCACCGGCATCATGTCCGGGCTGAAACCCGAAGTTGCTTGGGTAACTTTGAAGGTGACGTTTCTCAGGTCCATCACTCCGACACTCATATCTTCCAGCATGGCCAGCTCCTCCCCTATCGGTCACATGATGTATGAAAACCAGCACAGAGGTTCACAGTAATCTCTCCACACATCCATTAGCTAATCGATCCACAACAATCGCAGACAAACACAAATAAATACTTTGTCGCACAACTTACCGTAGGTGCTGAGAAGGCCCTCATACTGCACCAGTAAGCCGATGGTGTGCAGCTGCCTGAGGAAGCCTGAGTCACACAGACTGGTCCTCAGCTTGAGGATGAAGCCACAGATCAGCGGCGTCAGCTGTAAGCAACACAACGCAGGTCAACAACACAGCCACTCACATGGGTTTGTGTCATGTGTATTGCCACAGAGTCTACACAGCTATGTGTGTATGAGGGACAGGAAAGACCGGGGGGTGGGGGGTGGACAGACCGTCTGGCAGAAGACAACATCGCGGCGGTACTGCAGGGTGAGACTCATGGCGATGGTGGGGGCGCTGTCCTGCATCAGCAGAAACACCATGGCTTTCTTGGCTTTGTCGCTCATCAGAGACGCACACTCTGTGAGCGTGGTGAGGAGAGGATACAGAGCCTCGCTCCACTCACCTGCACAACACAACACAACACCAGTTTAACCCACACACACACACACACACACACACACACAAAACTACACAGATACACACACCGGGCAATGTGCAGATACTGAACCTGATATTACTCTATGAAATATGAGTGAAATATGAAATATGCTACTTGTTGAAACAGCCTTTGGTTTTATGACGACGTGATTTCTCTCACCTGGCGACGTCTTTTCCACTTCTGGGCTCTTATCTACAGGTGTGAGGGAAAACAGATGAAAACAAAACTACGGCTTTAAACTCTGTATTATTATTTTATATTATTGTTATATTATTACATTATATTGAGTTTCAACACTAAGCAACACTGAAGTCTTTGTATGCTGAGATGAGACGTGTGTGTGTGTGTGTGTGTGTGTGTGTGTGTGTGTGTGTGTGTGTGTGTGTGTGTACCTTTCTTAGTGTTACCAGGCTCCTCGCTGGTGAGCAGGAAGACGTCCTCAGAGCTGCTGTCGCTCTGGAGATTGTCTCGCTGCAGCAGCCGATTCACCCTCTGGATCACACACTCCAGACTCTTATCAACATTTAACCAGTCCTTCTCCTGTACGTGAACACACATTAACCATTGTTTTAACCCGTCAGTTTAAAAAAAAAGAAAAAAACAGGAGCTAAAGAGGCAGACAGACGCTCTCGTACCCACTCCTCCTCATGCAAATCTGCCTGCAGGGAGGTCCGCTTGCTTCTGCTCCCTTCGCTGCCCTCTGGAGGAGCGGCGAGGCGAGAGGGCGAGGTGGCGCCGTGGGACGGGGAGCGGGGCTGACGAGAGGGGGAGCGCGATGGAGAGCGGGAGGATGGTGAGAGGGAGGAGGAGGACGGGGACGGGGTGCCCTGCTGGCTGAAGTCGGGACGGGCGGCGGCCAGGGCGAGGATGGCTGAGGAGAGCAGCTTGGAGTCGCACACGGTCACTAACTGACGCGTCTGCATGATGGAGGACGAGGGAAGACATGACTGCAGGTCAGTATCAGGTGACGGTAAATAACCAGAGCCTCTGAATGTGTAAATGTGTGTGTGTGTGTGTGTGTGTGTGTGTGTGTGTGTACCTTCTCAGTGAGGATGGCCAGAGTCCGCTCCAGAGCGTTGGCCGATCGTTCCTTGGCGGCTCGCGACAGACGCTCAGTGTAGTAACACACCTGCGTCTTCAGCGTGTTAATCTGACCAATCAGCTCCTTCGCCTTCACCACGTCCTGAGGCTGGTATGTCTTCCCTTTGGAGCCGCATCCAGAGGAGCTTTGGGGGGGACAGGAAACAGGAAGTAAACACGTGTTGCATATGTGGCAATAACAAAAACACAAACACACATCAACAACTATTAATACGCTTATATTATACGCATCGTCTCACCTCTCCTCCTCATAATTGCTGAATTGCATAAAGCGAACAAAACAACAGAGTACGCTGATTAGTGAGTTGTAAAATCCAGCACAGCTGTGGCGCTGAACGCGTTTTCTGCTTTTCTCCACTCACTGTTTCCGGGCGTCATCCAGCTTGTGCAGCAGTTTCCGCAGGCCGCAGCCTTTAAAGCCCTGGTGATGCGCCGCAGGAGCCCCGATGGTCACGACATCATACGTCCGGTCTGGCGACAATCATAGATCATAGAATCATAGAATGATGTATAAGCAGTGTTATTCTGCACGCTTTTCCTCATACACAGATTCGTGTTTATACTCATGCCCACCATAACCAGACTCTCCCTGGACTCGCATCCTCTGGATGTGCAGGTTAGTGGGAATAAACTCTAACTTCCTCTCAGCTTTTAATGTGCTGGACTTAAATGAAGGACCTGGGAGGGAGGAGAGAGTTTATTTTTACAATTGATCAATATTTAGTTGTGCGATTTAATAAAACCCAGTCCTATTTTTGACGTGTGGGTGGTTCTGACCTTTATATTCGTGCAGGTCGCTGATGGTTTCCTGGTAGGTGAGGATGATGGTCTGATACTGAGTGATGATTTGCCTCCTGAGGTTTTCCCAACATGGCGACAGTTCACCCAGTTCTTCCAGCTCACACACCCTGCGCACCACAAGGAAGGCAAAGTTGATATTTGTTTTTTTTTTTTAAATATATATTTCTAACTGTGAAGTTCTAGATGAATTAAAATAAGTCGCTGAAGGAGTGACTAGCGGGCAGCCTGCTTTACCATGTGACTACAGCTGTGCTACAACGCCCTGTTTTCTGATCTGCTCTGAAAACCACTTTGCCTCAACCTAGCGAGTCACCTGACGGCGTCCTCCTCCAGAAGCAGTTTGACGAACTGGCGAGGGACGTGCAGCGAGAGCGCGCTCTCCGCCATCTGCTCCAGGATGCGCAGGTGGTTGCCATCCGTGGTGGGGAAACGGTACGTCCGCGACATGACACCTCCGAACACTGACGCAGACAGAACACGGCAACGCGGCCGGTGACGCACATGTTAGCTGTTACTCATGATATTCAGATGGACACACACACACACACACACACACTCAGACACACACTCACCGGCCTTCAGCATAGGGTCTTTACACAGAGATGAAGACTTGGATTTGATGCCCATGGATTCAGTCAGGCTCTCGTCAACTGGGAGAACCATCTGATGCACAGGCAGAAGTAGAAGAACTCTGAGAACATTGATCTGCAACATCTGGCCCCATTAAAACCGTATCACCAGGTGTTTCCAGCAGGTGTTGTTAATTAAGGTGTGGCTACCCTTCCGTTGACGGTGTCTCCTCTCTGTAATCTGGACACAGGAGCTCTCTGTTCCCGCTTCTCCTCCGTGTGCCAGGCAATGACGGTGATGTTGCCCACGCGCTCGCTCTCCGCTGACCTGACCCACACAGACGCCCACAACATGAAACAGCCCCGAACGCAAACTCAGCACAAAACAGGAACTAGCGTGTGGAGGTCCAGACTCTGAGGCCTGTTACCTGAGAGTCAGGTGCAGTCTGTGGTGTTTGTCCTGCAGCAGCTCCTTCACGGAGAACATGGACGAACCGAGCAGGTACATCTATTACACACACACACACATACACACAGAGGAGTTCAATAATTTCACACAGGAAACAAAAGACGTTAGCGTTTTTTTTGTTTTTTTTTCTGATGAGTGATTTGGGGTGAAATAATCACCGTGCCCTGGGAGCGATCCTTCACGTCATAGACAGAGAGCTTGACCTGAGTCTGCTGAGTGATCAGCGAGTCCTGAAAGAAGGCGATGCTGCTCAGGAAGATGGGGTTGCTGGTCCCCTGGAGAAAACAACACACACACACACAGAGAGAGAGAGAGAGAGAGAGAGAGAGAGGGTGAGATGAGGTTTGTTTTGGCGTCTCCAGCGGGAGGCAGGTACTGACTGCGAGAAGACACATGTGCACCTCGATGATTTCGGTTTGAGCGTGCTTGGTCCAGAAGGCCTGCGGCGGCGTGGTGCAGCTGACGGCGACAAAGCTGGTCGGTTTGCGATCCAGTGACGGTGTAACCAGTTCACTGCAGGCTGCAACATATCAACACAGGAGATTACACACAGTGGGATTTACCAGGGTGATGGCCACTAATCCTCAGACATGGAAGGAATGCAGTATTACAGTGTACATAAATACTCTGTATGCACAACTTACCCAAACTAAACTCCAGCACAGGCTCGTCTGGATCTTGAGTGTGACCTGTAGGGTGGAGAGAGAGAGAGAGAGAGAGGGAGAGAGTGAGGGAGGAAATCTCTCTTCAACTGCTCTGGTATCAGTGACGTTGCCATGGTAGCAGTTACTTAGTTACCCGAGAGCGCCAGTCCCATCATCTCAGCCGAGAGATCAAACGTGTTGGCCCGGTACACTGACCATGGCCGATGGCGGGGGCTGCGCTCCTTCCCGGACATGGCTGGTTCACGTTGGCGGATGCAGATGGATGCAGGTGGATGCAGGTGGAGGTAGATGGATGCAGGTGGATGCAGGTGGATGCAGATGTGAAGCCGCTCGGTCACGTCTCTTCTTGTTGATATCGCGTCGTCAAGTTTTTCCTTCCGTGTTGATCTGCGTCGTCACACGCTTGTCAGCGATACATCTGAGCGATAAAAGAGACGAAAGCAAGACAAACATCATCTTTTGTTGCCATAGAGACGAAGGCGAGGCGATTCCATCGGAAAACTAATGCCACGTTCTCATCTGTGTCAGCTCGGAAACAAATAGACAAACTGAGAAATCTGCGGTCATTGAAAGGACACAACTGGCTCCACACATCCTCAGCATCATATTACTGTTGTGTATTCACAAGGTTAAAATGGCTGCTGTCAGCCGGCTGTCTGAAGTACTCCTCCTTTATGAGACGAACATGGCGTGAGAGGTTGTGTGTTCCTTCCTCTTTCCTCTGTTAGTATTCTAATGCAGGCAGTGGGAAGCTTCAGTGCAGGAAAAGTGTGACATTTCGCACACAGCTTGTAGGATGTGAGACAGCAGACCCCACTTTACATCATCTGCATCTCCTCCTCATATGCATCACATAAGAACATTTAAAAACATGGATTGTTTGGATTGTTGCATACAGAGTCCACATACAGAGCGAAAACAACTCCGGCTGCGGCCATGCTGCTCCACTGAAACATTTCTTTCCTTTCTTCTTCCTGACTTTGATCATTCCCTGACTTTGTTACTGTTACTGTCTTTCATCTCAATTCATCGAAATTCCCTTCATCATCCCGATAAGACCGCCGCACCTTCACCTCGCCGCGATCATAACGACCAGATGATCCGATCTGTTTAATTCTCCTCAGCATCGTTGGAGAACACAACACAGTCACAGGCCCGAGAGTCGGCTGCACTGATTCAGCTTCTGCAAAGTGAATGGACATGAATGACAGGGCGGTGAATGGAGGACAGGGACAGGGACAGGGACAGGGACACGTCCTCCGAGAAGGAACACAACTGAAACTCAACATCCAAAAGGTTAAGAGAGAGGGGAAGTGACAGCGCAGGCGGCCTGATGACTAACAGGAGCTGAACGCCGCTTCAGAGAGGTGAACGCTAACGTTGCCGTGCCAGTTAACATTTCGTCAGTTAAGTGTGTGTGTGTGTGTGTATCTGTAAGTGTGTGTCTGTAAGTGTGTGTCGCCCAGCCAGGTCAGATGTGTTTGTTTATCTGATACGGCGATGGACTGTGAGAACGACTCGATGGGAGCCGCCGTGCGTTCATGTGCACCAGAGGTCTATTTTTACACATGAGTGTGTGTTGACGTCACAAACGAATGAAAGGAGTCATCTCCCAGTGACACAAACACACACACGCACACACACACACACACACACACACAGAGTCGCACATAACACTTAAAAGTGTGAGTGCGATGATCTTTGCCAGTTGAATCTCTGTTCCAGCAGCTTCATGCGCGACCAAAACAGACGCCATTACAGCATGGCTGCTGCGGCTCATTAGGCGGCGGGGCCGTTAGGTGTCAGTGGGAGTCGTCGTCTAACATGCTATAATCTCCACTGGCTGTGGCTCAGTGGGAAAATCACACCGTGGCTCCGCTGCTGAGCCACAGGAGCCTCAGATCATCACCGTCTCAGTCATCAGCTACAAACAGTCGACCTGACGGAGGCCAACGGCTCATCGATCAACCGGTCGATCGTTTAATACCCACAGAATTAATACGTTTTTTTCCCCAAAAACATTTCTTAAAGTCTTAATTGATTGATCTGATGCTTATTTTTACAGGATTAATAGATTAATAGGTCACAAAAGACACAAACACAGCAAATCATCACAGTTCAGAGCAACAGCGAATGTTTGAATTTTTTAGAAAATTATAATAATTGATTATTATTAAAATAGATGCCGATTAATTTTCTGACAGCTGCCAAATTGATCAATCCAACTGGTTTGCTGTGTGAATAAATATATTCAAGCCTCCGCTGCTGCTCTGCAGGTGACCTCTGACCCCTATAAAACATGTTTTAGGTTTCCAGCGTTCTGTGGTGACTGTGTAAAGGAAGTGGTGACTATAACTGATGGACTGAGGTGGTCCTCAGAGCAGAGGGTCCACTGGGACGGCATGGAGACAAACATGACCCGGTTAGTCAGGCTGGCGTCACACAGCTGCCCCCCCCCCCCCCCCCCCCCCCCCCCCCCCCCCCCCCC
>JAFBJQ010001393.1:216594-288833 GCA_016785345.1 Trinectes maculatus
CACCCCGCCCCCCCCCCCCCCCCCCCGCAGACGCTGTCAGAACCGGCTGCACCACAGCGTCTCTTCCTTTAACTCATCCCATAAATCACTTCCAAAAATCCTCATGTTCCTCAACCCGGCTCCTGTTTGCTCTGCTCATCTCTCTTTCCCTTATCCGCCTGTAACCCTGCCATTCTTCTCACTGTCTATCCTCCATCGATCCCGTTTCACTCCAGAGCCGAGCCGTGCCCAGCTGCCGTCTCCCCTGAGTCCCATCCACAGCCGCCTGTGTGATGAGGAATTGGCTGCTGTAACCACGGGAGACCGATGCATCGTTAGCAGGAGACTGATGCATCGACCCCTTTCTGATCCTAACGACACAGATGAGTTGACTCATTTAACCTGCAACTGCAACTGGAGGTGACGTCACGCATCAGGAAGCTGAGGACGACACCACGGAGGCAAGGTGGATCACTGATCGTGAAGGACGCTGTGAAACTTTCACCAGAACAAATCTGATCCTTTACTCTCCACTGGGAGCATCCAGGAAGTGAAGGCCCTCAACAGCATCACACACAACATCCGGGATTAGACAGATCCCGTATGGGTGGGTGGATATATATATATATATATATATAATCTATTTCTGGACGCACAGCTCGCGCAGATCGTCTTTACACCTCAGTGAGGACGCACGTTCATCCAACAATAACAAATATTGCGTCACGATATGTGCGGAGGCTCGCGCGCCGGAGCCTGCCGCGTGATGCTGCAGGGTCGTTCAGCACCATTAAACAGAGGCTAAATATATAAACAACAACAACAACAACAACAGATCAGCTGATTTGACGTCTGGGATCCTGGTGTGGCTGCGAAGCATCAGAGCACCGGACGGCCTCGTGAAGACGATGATGATGATGATGAAGATGATGTTGATGATGATGATGGTGATGATGAGAAACATGAAGATGTCATTACCGTGAGCAGAAAGGCGCTGGTTCGTCTCCTTGATGATCAGCATCCTGGTTGCATCCTCGACGACGCCTGCAGCTCAGACTCGCCCTGACTCCCTGTGACACAGCCACACGTCATGACTGCACCAGAGCCTCCCGCGTCCACCAGGGGGCGCTGCCCGCCCGGTCTGCAAGGACAGAACTAACAATAAGCCGATGTGCTGTGTAAATGGGTGGAGTCGTGTGTGTGTGTTTTAATACAGTCTGTTATATGTATATGTGTGTGTGTGTGTGTGTGTGTGTGTAATGCTGTTATATATATTTACATCATCTGCATCTCGTCCTCATGTGCATCATATAAGAACATTTAAAAATATGGATTGTTACATATATATATGTTTTTATTTTGTATTTTTTATTTTATTTTATTTTATTTAAATAACTCTTTCTTTTAAAAACAGAGAACATTAACTGATATATTAAATGATGTCATAAGCTAAAACAAGCTTTAGCTGTGTGTTGCTGTAAAGGAAGTTGGTGAACTGGAGGAAAAAGTAATTTTTTTGACGTCAGACATTTGTCTTATTTTAATCTTGATCTCCTGCACCATCCACCTCAGTGTCCTCGTGGCTTTTTACTTATTGTCCCATAATGTTGTTGACTCTCAATTAAAGGGTTCACTTAATACCTAAATGTAGAATTAAAATATTTTTCCCCCACATGAAGATGTTAAGGGACTCATTTATCTGACCGGACCAGGACCCACTGCGACCTCACAACCGGAACCGGTCAAACCGTGTCTCACCTGAAAGCTGAAACCTGTCTCTCCCACCGAAACTGAAGCGCAGTGGGTCCTGGTGTCCCACAGAAACAGCCCGTCCTGCTCCGTCCCCACCGCCGCAGGTAACAGCCAATCAGAGCCGCGGCCCGGGGCCGCACCCAGCCCCGCATCGGAACTCGTCAACCGCACAGGTGAAACCCAGGTGTGTGGTGTTCAGAGCGTGAAGGAGACTCACCGGGATCCGCCGAGGAGCTGGAGAAGATGCTGGAGTGAAGACACGCGACAAAGTTACAAACAAAACTTTTTCTTCCTTCTAATGGTTGTGACGTTCATGGACTGATTGCGTCTCACTGTCAGTTTGCGTTGCTGTGGAGGAACCGAGGCGAAATGGATTTCAGCGTGTCCACGCGCGCAGGTGTCTTATTGTGCGCTCTCACCGCGCTGAGTCTCGTGCACGGAGCCAGGGGAGAAATTCCTCCCAGACCAACCGGCGGTGTGACGCTCGTGCCCCCGGTCAAACCTGATGGCGGCCTGCAGGCTTATCCCGACGCAGACCAGACCAGCCTGCCCGTCTTCACCATGGATTATCCCCGGATCCAGATCCCGTTCGAGATCACGCTGTGGATCCTGCTGGCCTCATTCGCAAAGATCGGTGAGAACATGTTCATGTTGATAGACACAGAGTTGTAACAGGTGGTTTTATTGAAGATCCACATCTTGGTGTTTTATTTTCTTGTGTTTTTTTCTTTCTTTCATTTCATAAATGCAATTGTTGCCATATCTGTTTTCTCAGGTTTCCACGTGTACCACAAGATCACCATCTGGGTTCCTGAGTCCTGTCTTCTCATCAGCATTGGCCTGATCGTTGGTGGCATCATGCACTCTGTCCACGAGGAGCCGCCCGCCGTGCTCTCCAGCAACGTCTTCTTCCTCTACATGTTGCCCCCCATCGTGCTGGACTCGGGCTACTTCATGCCCACCAGGCCTTTCTTCGAGAACATCGGCACAGTGAGTCAACGCAGCATCTCCAAATGTCTAACCTCGTGTCCCCACGCGAGGACTTTGCCTTTGACCCACACTTTGTGTTTGTATGTGTGCAGGTGCTGTGGTTCGCAGTGGTGGGGACTCTGTGGAACAGCATCGGCATCGGCATGTCCCTCTTCGCCATATGCCAGATCGAGGCTTTCGGCGTGCAGGACATCAACCTGCAGGAGAACCTCCTGTTTGCCACCATCATCTCGGCCGTGGACCCCGTGGCCGTGCTGAGCGTGTTCGAGGACGTGTCCGTGAACGAGCAGCTCTACATCGTGGTGTTTGGCGAATGCCTCTTCAACGATGCCGTCACTGTGGTGAGTGAAAATGTCGGTGCCTGGTGGCACCAGGGTGAGACTTGCTGCAACACGCTGGCCTGCTCCACATCCCCCTGGGCACCTGCTTGTTATGAAAACATGCAAAGCAAGGCGAAGCCCGGTTATTTGTATGACACCATATTTTGCACCAGTACTGCAAACAAGTACTTTACTATCAAACACACCTGATTCCTGCTGTGGGCAGCATCATGGCTGAAGGTCTGAACTCTGGCCACTGCTGGTCGACCACTCCCTGCAGATCTCAGAGGCATTTATTCCTTAGATCAGGCTTTGTCAATCTGTGCACCATCAGCATAGCTAAGGTAAACAAATAGTCAGATTCTATGTATATGAGATGATATTTACAATGTATCTCTTACATATGGCTGTGTCCCAGTATTCATGCATTTGTGGGGGGAAGGTGAGCGATCGGTCTGCGGTCGTTGATCAATCAAAGTTTTTTTTTTTTCCCCACCGGAGACCTGACAACTGCTTGTTGTGAAAACGTGCAAAGAGCAAGGTGTCGTCACAAAGGAGAACAGGGCTCATGTCAGTGACGCCACGGATCAATGTCACTCTTATAGATCATATATGTTAAATATGCTCCTACATCACAATCACACATGTAGTTCATTACAGAGGCCGCCGTTACCATGCCGACCAGGTAAGAACCTGTTTGAGACATTGGATTTTTAGACGACGAGAACATGAAACAGCAGATTTACTATTGTGTTGTCTGAACCTTTTCTCTTTCAACACCAAACGCCTGTCTCAGGTTTCATGAGATCCTGTACAATCAGTCCACAGTGTTTTCATTGGCTGGTGTGCGAGTATGAGAACACAATGCGTCCGTGCATGGGGTTTGATCCGCAAACGGACAAATAATTGAAAAACGGGAGTGAGGGAATGTTGTCATAGCTGCCAAACGGATGTGTCCACAGGCCGGGGCCACGTTCCTTTGTCTGGGGGCCGTTTCCTGACCAGCTGCCAAACCTGTTTCTGGAGTGAGTGCTATCATTTGGTTATATGGGAGGAGTTAAAAACACACAGTCGTTGACATTTGACTGAAGTGAGGTCATGCTCAAATTTCTCCCCCTCGCCTCTTTCTTATTGTCCTGAACCCCCCCACACACACACACATACACACACACACACACACACATACACATTTGGTGTGGCGATGCTTTTGTTTCGTTCACAGCAGCAGAGCTGACGCAGAAGATGAAGACAAACATTTACCCAGGAGACTGGAAGAGCTCCTACTGACATTTTTGTGTACAAACATGTTTGTGTTTTTCAGAACAAATTAACAAAATGTAAAAAAAAAAAGTGACTTATTTTTTTTTAAGGTCAGTAAGTATAAAAAAAAAGTCAGTGTTTAAAATGTGTTGCATGGAGGAGCCTTTACAGAGAGAGCCTGTGTTTACTGTAATGACACCAACGTGTCACAACAATCAGTGCTCGGGGTCATAATCAGACATTGGCGACACGTTCAACAGTTGCATCATGGAGTTTGTAATATTTTTTTTATATTGTAAGAAAAATATAAAAATGTCACCAGATCGCTCAAATGACTTCCACGTACAATATGTATAAAAATGTATAAATGTAGTGTCAGTAATCAAAGTACATTTTTAATCAAAGTAATCAACTTTTAAGGTGAAAGTAAAAACTGAATTCAGTCATAGCACAAGTTGAGCAGTAAAAAATAGGAAGGGAAAGCGGTTGCTCCTTTTCCATGACTCATTCTGGTGCCTGTTTAAAAAATAGCGATTATCTAATAGCAAACAGTGCAGTGTAAATATTTCATTCAGTCGCTCTTATCTACGACAGTGTGACTCCAGGCCGCGGCCCCTGACACCACCCATGACCTCTGACTGGGCACTTTGTCCACAATGTGTGTTAACATGTGCGCACGTGTTCACAGGTGTTGTACAACATGTTCAGTTTTGTGGCGAACATGCCGGTGGTGGAGCCCGTGGATGTTTTCCTGGGGGTGGCGAGGTTCTTCGTGGTCGGACTCGGCGGGATGGGCTTCGGCGTCCTGTTTGGCTTCGTCGCCGCCTTCACCACGAGGTTCACCTCCAAGGTCCGAGAAATCGAGCCGCTCTTCATCTTCATGTACAGCTACCTGGCCTACTTGGTGGCGGAGCTGTTCGCCATCTCGTCCATCATGGCGTGAGTGCAGTTCAAAGGTCGATGATATTTTCTATCCTGCGTGAAAATGCCACAGTAACGGTTGTGCGTTTGTTTTTCCTGCAGCATCGTTACCTGTGCTCTCACCATGAAGTACTACGTGGAGGAGAACGTTTCCCAGCGCTCCTGCACGACCATCCGCCACGTGGTCAAGATGCTCGGCTCCATCTCTGAGACCCTGATCTTCTTCTTCCTGGGCGTCGTCACCATAACAACGGAACACGAGTGGAACTGGGGCTACATCCTGTTCACGCTGCTGTTTGCCTTTGTATGGAGAGGTCTGGGTAAGCAGAGGGGCAGCGGGGGTCTGTGTCATGTCAAAGGTCAAGTTTTGAAATGAATCAAGTTGTGCCCATTAAACCATTTATTGCGTTGATGAACCCTGTTAACGCGGCTGACAGAGAAGTCATTTTATTTTTGCGTCCGTTCTTCTATTCCAGGTGTTTTGGTGTTGACTCAGATCATTAACCCTTTCCGCACCATCCCGTTCAACATGAAAGATCAGTTTGGATTGGCCTACGGTGGCCTGCGAGGTGCAATTTCCTTTGCCTTAGCCTTCACTCTCCCCGATACCATCGCTCGCAAGCAGCTTTTCGTCACCGCCACCATCGTCATCATCCTCTTCACCGTGTTTCTGCAGGTAAAAGAGTGGAAGTCATCTATAGCAGTTGATACATCACTGTCTATATTGTGACCAGACTTGGGCTTCTCTCCTCAGGGCATCAGTATCCGTCCTCTGATTGAATTCATCAACGTCCGCAGAACCAACCGCAACCTGGACACCATCAACGTGGAGATCCACTGCAGGGTAGGACGCAGCCTGCGACTGTGGCACATGTTAGGGAAAAGTATGTTTTGGCGCGCAGTGTTTTCAGCTCTGGCTTTGCTTCCAGCTCATGGAGCACACCATGGCAGGGATCGAGGACCTCTGCGGACAGTGGAGCCACTTCTACTGGAAGGACAAGTAAGGACTCATCAGTCACAGTTATGTTCTGTTTGTATGGTGACGCGTACATTTCTTATTTGCAGAGAGTAGTTTCAGACTAAAGGGAAAATGCATGCAGGGAACCTGCAGGAGAGGTTTCCCTCTTTGTGGTTTAGTCTGACAATGCCATTGTTCACTTTGTGTGGTGTCGTTTTCTGCTTCCTCCATCAGCAGCGACGCCCATGGTTTGTTCTTAAAGCGCTGAAAGTGTTTTTTTTTTTATTTACTTCCTCGTTGCTTCCACGTGATTCAGAACATACGACGCCATCTTTCCTTATTTTTTCCCATGTCTCCCATTATCCCACACCGCTTCCCACTGTTTCTCCTCCTCCTCTTTGGCTTTGTTGACACACTCCTCGTATTTAACTTGTGACACTGGTTCTTCCAGTCTCACACTGAGACGACTGTTTCAGTTGTCAGAACATGGTGTTAAACGGTGCATGACTTAGAAAATTGTCAGAAAGTGGGTTTGGTTGTGTGCTTTGGCCAATAACAGCTTTAAGGATGCCTATCGCATGTTCTCATTACAAAGTACACAGTTGTGCAATGTTATTGTAATGATCCTAAACTTACAAGAGCTACATGAAATAAGTTATCTTTTAAAACCACAGCAATACATAGAATTAACCTATACTGTAAACAAGATGGAGCATGGAACAAAATCATTTATATATATATATGTTCAATCATTTATGTTCTGAACATATTTTTCTGTCCTCAAAATTATATAAATATATATAATTATATATGTAATCTATAATATATAATTATACATGTAATCTATAATATAATTATATAAATATTTATAATTATATATGTAATTTATAATATAATTATATAAATATATATAATTATATATGTAATTTATAATATAATTATCGTTTCCAGGTTTATGAAATTCAACAATCGAATCCTGCGCAAGATCCTGATCCGAGACAACCGCGCCGAGTCCAGCATCGTGGCGTTGTACAAAAAGCTGGAGCTGCAGAACGCCATGGAGATCCTGGACACGGTGTCCGGAGACATCAGCGCCGCTCCGTCCATCGTCTCCCTCTAGTATGAAACCGTCACCTCGTCTCCGTGTTACTCTGATGATGTTTTCTGGTAAACGGAAGAGCAGGTATCTTATCCCAATATATGCTTTTTTTTTCAGTGAGGAGAAGAAAAGCTCTGCTAAACCTAAGAAGAAGTTCATGGCTGCTGACCTGAGGAACATGCACAACATCCTGTCCAAGAACATGTACAAGATCAGACAGCGGGTGAGACAAATCATTTAAACAACTGATATCAGAATCCAAATCAGAATCAGAATCAGAATACTTTATTAATCCCTTGCGGGAAATTCCTTTTAAGCAGTGCCCAGTTTACAGAGAAAAAGTCAGTAGAATAAAATAAAATAAAATAAAATAAAATAAAATAAAATAAAATAACTATATATGGTCTCAAATAAGGAATAAAATAGAATAAAATAAAATATGTATATACAAGTATATACAATCAACAGTATTTATATATTATATAGATTTAGATATTATATAGATATTATATAGATATTATATATTATATATTATTAGATATTATATAGATATTATATAGATATTATATATTATATATTATTAGATATTATATAGATTTAGATATTATATAGATTTTACAGTAAACAGAACTGGACTTGTTATATATATATATATATATACACACACACACACACACACATATATATATATATATATATTTTGGTTGATGTTTTTTTTTCCACTCCGGTTCCTCTGGTGCTCTTTTGCATAGCCACAGACAGTGGCTGGCTGTACTTTTCCATTAGTGGCGTGACATCAGTAGAATGTTGTCTGGTGTGGAGATAAACAGAAAGCATGTGCTCACACACAACACTGTGGTGTCTGTGATGCTATTTGCTTTTACACCGAGTTTCCTCCTGCATCCAGACAGAAACTGTTCAATGCAGCGTCATTTTCTCTTGTCTCCATCCTGACCTCCTGCACAGTGTGGACACACAACCTTTGGGGGGAAACAATGTGAGTGTTTGAAAGGCGGCTCTGTTTGTTTTTCGGCGTAACAACGAGAGACGCATGTTACAGCGTGTTGACAGTGATCGGTAAGTGCGGCCCGTAAAGTCCACACACACTTGGACCCTTGCCGCTGAAACAGGTGTGGCCAGTTTTGGTTGAGTAATCTGAGCTTTGAAGAAAACTGTCTCCGCTCCAAGCGTCTCCACTGTCTCACTGTTCCCTTTATTGTCCCCTCGCTCAGGAGCCACCCCCTCCCCCCTTTAGGTCAAAGGGTCACATCGTCCGTAGGCTCGTCTGTGATTTTATTCTGTACATTGATAGTACAGTGGTTTGTTGCTGTGTGAAATGTGTCTAACGGAACACTTTTGTGTTGTTGTTGTTGTTATTCAGACGGTGGCATTCACGGGAAAGCACGCGCTGCCCAATGACAGCCACACTAGAGAAATCCTGATCAGACGCCACGCCAGCATCCGCCGCAGCCTGCGACCTGGCAGCTTCCAGACATCGGTATGTACCTGTGGCTGATGTTGACCTGTGTTGCTACTCAGATTATCAGCCTCTCGTTTAACAGTCGTTACACAAGCCTGTTGTTTACACAGAGATGAAAGTCGTCATACACCTTATTCAGTGTTTTCCTTTTTTTTCTCTTCTCTTGCTCCTTTTTCCTCTTCAATCGGCTGTTTCGTTCCCAGGAGGTGCCCAGATCCCAGAAGTATTTCTCGCTTCCGACTGGGAAAAGTCTGGACTCAAATTTATTTCCCCCCCAGAGGCTGAGCTACACAGGTAACAACTGTTAACGCCGTCACGTCCACGTTTCCCCATTTATTCATCTGCAGGTGGAAAAACCCAATACAGGGGGTCCTCGAGTTACGACGGAGATCCGTTCCTGAGAATGTGTCGCAACCGAATTTCGACGCAAGTCGGAACATACATTCATTGTGCCATTGTGCATACATTGTGCCGCTAGATGTCGCTATAACACCACCCTACAATAAGAGTTTACTGTGGTGAATTGCCTTTTGTCACCGTAGGGGTTGATATCGTGAGTGTAATGAGCATTTTCTTTAGATTTCTGATATCAACCGTGTAGACCCTGTGTTGTGAATAAACCTACGGTATCCCCACGATCCCGAACCCATCTGTGTCCGTGTGCATCTCCTTACCGGCTGCCCCCCCCCCCCCCCCCCTCCTTACCGGCTGCCCCCCCCCCCCCATGCCCCCGCCAGCCGGCCGGCCATTTCACATAAATAAACACAGCTGTGGAGGTGTTGGAGAGCCGGCCTGCACGCTGAGAGACAGAGAGAGTGCTCACCAACTAGTTCCCGTGTGAAGTCTGTACATAATTACGGGGCAAACCGCTTAAGCCGAAACAAGGAAGTTCACGGGAGATGTGTCGTAACCACGAAAACACGTAATTCGCGACCGTCGTAACTCGAGGACCCCCTGTATTCCTTTTCTGTACAGTAGAGTAAAATTACCGACATAGTATTCAGACGCTGGACTCCATGTTTTTTTTCATTTCAAGATAGAAATGTCTTAAAAGGAATCGCTGTGTAATTTCGTACAGCAGCGTTTATTTCTTGTTTATTTTCCCTGTAGCTGCACCATCAGGTCAAAACATCAGTTTGTCTATTTCCACAAATTTACACAATTTGTATAAATAATAATTAACACATTAATCATTTATAATTAATTAATGGGACCCACATACACTTGCATGCAGCTGTGTGAAATAAGTGTATTATAAATAAGTTTTCTGTTTCTTTGATGACCCAGATGACCAGGAGACCATGTCGGAGGTGGCCTACCCCTCCAGGCGTTCTCGGTTCAGCCAGCCAGCGCGTTCCTCCTCCAGAGCCATGATGCCGTTACGAAGGCTGGACACCCTGAAAGAGGTCCCGTCTGTTGATGTCCTGAACGAGAGCCAAGGCGCGTCGGCACGTGCCGTGTCCAGAACAAACTCCTCCCACATCGATTCCCGCGCGCCTGCTCCTCGCCGTCACTTCAGCTCCTCTGCAGACGACAGCGGCGCGGCCGACAACGTCAGGAACGTGCATCAGGAAGCAGAGGAGGAGCAGCAGCCTGCTTCTCCACCTCCAGCCTGGGCTGCAGAACCCAGAGACAATGTGGCACGAAACCCTCTGCTCAGACGACCTCAGTGGAACCCGAAGAAGATTTGACAATGTCCTGGGCTTTGATGGGCAGCTGGACTGCCACAGACTGAGCAGCTCCAGGGCCTCTGCATATGACTGTGTGTATTCAGGCCAAGTAAAGTCTGTGGAAATCTAGTCATTTCTTTATAGCAGTGAACAACCCTTTAAAATGGTCAGAGCTCTCAGGTGAATCACAGTATGCAATATCCACATATATCTATATATATATATATATATGTATATGTATATATGTATGTATATATGTACTGTGTATGAAATATCAACAGTCATGCTGCCAGTTTTTGTCTGTTTGGTTATTTCAAAATGTCACAATGTGATTTTTAAAGACTTTTTTATCTTCCTGTAGGATTTTTTAAAAAATGTTTAGTAAGTTAAAGTATTGTACTGTACCTAATTATTTGCTATTTACATGTAAATATTGTACTCTTTTGCATTTTTAATGCCTGTGTAACAGCTGTATAGTTACAGTTTTTATAAATGGGCCTTTCTGGTTTTACGTTTGCGGGTAAATGACGATATTTTGTCTGTTACACTCATGGATCCCACAAATATCGCCGCACTCCGTTGTTTCACGTGTTTTTCTGTAATAAATTTTCTATGATGTAGAAAGCAGTTTGCAAATATGAATGAATAACTCGAGAAATGTAACAGATGTAAACATAAAATCTTCTGTAGACCACATCGTCCCAGAAGAGACCACGAGACATACAGTGTGAGATGGTTAAGTTAAGTTGGACACTCAGCATTTACTTTAATACAAAACATAGTTTATTCCCGTTTCCCCACTTCACCTCACCTAACATCCAAAGTCTCAAATCTATCAGACAGAAAGAAAACCAAAAGAAAGAATTTAAATAACATAGTGGTTTTTAGAAAATTGAAAAATAGAATTGTACACATTCCCATTGTTGCTCTGTAACTTGTCAACCCTTTGTCCCACAGATGGACTGCACTGCTGGTGGTGACGAGCCATTGTGACCCACAGACATAAAACGATCATCCGGAAACAATCTGGAGTGGGACACATGCTCCCCACTAAAAGTCCATTACAAGAGGCTGCCGACAAGTAAGTGCAATTCTCTGAGTGTGGGGTGGGCATTGTGATCATTTTAAATTCATCCAGGTACTGAGAGTATCAGAGTTTGGTTTTTTTGGTCATTCCTCTCCCATCCCATTTGGGGATCCTGAGGAGCACGAGACCTACAGCTGCCACGGCCAGGACCACTCCCAGACTCGAGGGGCCACACGGGCTGAACTCCTGAGTGAGACCAGATAGGAGTGGAGCCACGACCCGGCCCACGGCTGTCACTGACTGTCCTGCACCAATCAGAGTCCCCCTGGCCTGGACCCCTCCTCTCTGCAGCTCCAGGTCTGTGATACACGTCCGTCCGATGGTGGTGGAAATGGCAAAGAAGGTGGAGGAGAGAAGCACCTGCCAGACGCTGGCCGCAGCAGCATAAAGGAAAATGAGTGAACAGGTGAGCACTGTGGAGTGCAGCAGCATTGCAGGCATGTTGTTCCTATAGAGGTGCGTGACTGGCCCCACCAGGAACCCAGCGAGGGCCCCGAGGGTGCTGCTGTAGCTGATCAGATAACCGGTTGCCTTCGGTTTCAGTGAGAAGCGCTCCTCCATGGCCAGAGAGAAGTTACTGTAATAAAGCATGATGGCTATGGCCATCAGCAGACGCACCAGAAAGAGGTCCCACATGTCAGACGAGGCCACTGCGTTTATCTTGGAGCCCACTGACGACAGCTGTCTCCAGGCAGGCTGGAGTAGAGACATCTCCGTCCACTGCTTCCTTGGGGCTCTGGAGCCTGGTTGGGTGTCTCCCTGTGTGTGTGTGCGCTTTCTATTTGAATGAGAACCATTCTGTACAGACTTATTACAGTAGCTGTCGTGACAACGGTTACTTGTGTCGTTGCTGGAGTTGGTTTCGTTGCGGTGAACCAGCGTCTCGCTCGTCGGAAGCATCCACACCAGTCCTGGAATAATAAAAACACAAAGTTAGATCAACGTGTTATTTCTGTTCTCTATTAAATCGGCTATTTCTCATCATTTTGAACCCACCTGCATTTAGAAGGAAGATGGTCGCACAAGTAAAGGAGGAGGTGTAAAAGCCTCCTTCGTGCTCTGTGAGGTAGCCACCAACCACGGGTCCCAGGATGAAGCCAACACTGGAGGCTGCACTGAAGTGTCCCATCACCAGGGGGCGCTCTGACTCCGACACCAGGTCCGACAGCAGGGCTCTGCAGATGGACAGGGAGTGCTTGAACAGCCCTGAGACACAGGACACATGGGGAATAAGTAGGTGAGTGGATTCAGTCGCAGCACAGTGGAACGTAATATGTTGTTATTCAGTATGAAATTATACACTCAGTTTTACCCAGGGTCAGAAAAACAGAAGCTTCCCTCCTTCTTTCAATGCAACTGATGATGAAGTTTAGTTTCATGTTTGTTCAATCAGTAACAAAGATAATATTGGTTGAGAAAAATAAACAGATAATGGAGAAAATAGTTGCACCTGCCGGAACTGAAGTTTCCTTTATTTGTTGATTGATCTGAGTTGCTGCACCTTGCAGGGACTTAATGTTTGCCACATGTTTTTTTTTGACATTACCTGCAGGTATCCGCGCCAGGACAAACAAAGCGATGGTGGTGGACATCCCAAGCAGGGCGTAGCCGAGAGCACTCAGCAGCAGACAGGTAAGCAGAGAGTACCTCCGTCCCACCACGTCACTCCAGCTGCCCTGCCAAACACCCACAGGGCAGGTCTGAGAATAATGTCACATCCCAACACACTGAAATGAAATCTGTTCGACATGATGCAGAAAACCCCCAAATCCTACATCTCCACTAAACGGAGCTGTTATGCAAGCCGCTAGTGGCTTCTCGACCCCTCTCTCTCTCTCACACACACACACACACACACACACACACACACATGTATAACGAACTGATGAAATAATGAAATTAGGACCAATTGAGTTTACTGTGTTCTGGGTGTAGCTGGGTGGGATTATCATAGAGACCCAACTGTTCATGTATCCCCACGTTCATCAGGATTCAGCTGGTCAGCACAAGAGAATCAACAGATGACTCCTTATCTGTTTAATTTGTCACATGACCCCTGAGAATTAAAGCAATTTCAGGCAGGAGGTGAAAAGCGGAGAATCTTACATCAGATGTCACAGGCTCACTGTACACTACTGTGCATGTCCGAGTCGTTCCCGAATGACTCGCACCACCTTTGACATTAACATTGCTCAGCATCCAGAGGTTTCCTAGCTCGTTTGTGGATTTGCAACTAACTAGGACAAACTTATGTGTGAACATGCAAAGACTGGACTTGTTGTCTGACCACTTTGGACTTAAAATGGCCAGTGTTTATTGTTTTCATGAAATACCAGCGATGACGTGGAATGCAACAATCTGGCCACTAACTATGAGCACGCCTTGTCAAGCAGGAGAGACTGAATAGAAAGCTGAAGAGAGAGAGAGACATTGTAATTCAATACTTACAACTATTGTGCTCGAGAAGAACTGTAAGATCCCATACGTAGATCCTGCAACAGTTTTATATATTCACTTTTTAATTTATACAGCTTTAAAGGTAAATAAATGATTTAGCGTCTTGGACATGACTTACCCACGATACCTGCCACAGTGGGACTGGCCCCAAGAGCCTTCACATGATGGCTCAGCAGTGGGATGATCATGCTCACCCCAAACAAGTCCTAAAGTAGGCAAGCAGGATGACACCAAAGAATGAGGAGCAGGACTAACTCCTCATCTTGTTTATCTGCATTGCTGGGTTCAAAGCAGCTCTTGCCAGACTCTTGATTCAAGTCACACTGCAGTTCATAGTGTTCTACTTATTAAGCTAAGTGCTTAACTTTCAGTGGCATCACTGCAGTTTCTGCCTGCTTGTGCACATAATGTGAGCGGCCTGGGTTCTGTAACCCGCCTTTAATAATTACCAGTGCAGGCTAAAATGGGTTAATTCTATGTTCTATGACCAACGACTCCAGGTCGGCTCTTACAGGATAGTAAATCTTTACAAATATCTGCAGCTGCCTTTACGTTTAATACAACAGCTTAGTTCATTGAGCTCAAATTGAGGTAAAGGCTAGTCCCTCTTTAACTGACACCTTTAACTGACAGTGAGGCTTTACGTGGCACAACTCATTACACTCAGGTGTCAAAACAACCTGCCACGTCCTGCTTCTTTAAGAGCAACGCCTCATCCCTTTTGAGTGGTGGATATTAAATATTTTATTAGTAAATAGCTGCGGGATATGTATATTCTTTACGAACACAGAATTCTAGGGTTAATGTGTATGTACAGGTGAGTGACGGGTATACAGTACATAAGTAAAATTAAAAAAAAAAGTTTGATCTCGTTTTTAAAGAGTTTAAAAGTTTAGTTAAACGTTTAATTAAGATAAAGACCTCCCACATTTGAATTTAAATCTCGTTTCAGAGTTTACTTTACATTTTACTTGTATTCATCCTTTAATTGAACTCTGTTGAGCTTCCTCATTTATAATAACAATAATAACAATGCTATTGGCAAGTCTAAAACACATTTTCTACAATTTATTGAGCACTTTTCCCTGTTTGATTTGTAGTTTCGATACACAAAACACTTCTCTGCACCTTGTGATCATCTTTCGTATCAGACTTGTGACTTGTAAGATCAGGACGTCCTGACACTGCTCCGCTCCCTTCACACAGCCGAATCGAGCCACTCACCATGAAGCCCACCACATAGATGCAGTGTATAATCCTCCTCCGTCCCCTCGGTTGTAGATGGAGAGTGCTACATGTCCGGTCATTCATCCTCCAGCGGTGACAGACGACGCGGCTGCAGCCAAAGCGGAAGTGTCTGTCTGCTCCACAGACAAAACACTACTACTTCCTGGTGGAGTCTCCCGGACGAGGGGCGATAAAACCCGCTAGCCTCGGCTCCTTTGTACGAATATGATGTTATGAAATGTATCTGGTGTTAAAAAGCTAATTAAGAACATAAATCGCTTGATTATGTTGTGTAAACGGGTCGCGGTTTATGTTTTTATGGGTTATTTTGTCGCGTCTTCAAGTCTGACTCCCCCGCGGCCGCTCCAACAGATGGTGTCACCCACTTGCGTCACAAACAAGTGTATGCGGAAATTGCTAATTCATAAACAAATTTCATTCATTTCTCGTCTTTATTTGAATTTGTTTTATTGATATTTAATTATCTATGTGTTTATTAGCCGTTTCTTACAGCGCCACCAAAATGTTGAAGAAAATTAATACAAGACAAATAAATAAATAAACATTAGTCTAATGTTTGTATGGAAAAGCATCAGGACATGACTGCTCCCTGGTTTGAGATAAACTTAAAAATATATAAATGAAAAAAAAAACTAGAAAACTGTTGATTTTTTTATTTCATCATCAATACTTAGTTGACTTGACCTTTTCTGTGTTTAAAAGCCGAGGCTGGTTACCCTTGCGTCACCTACTGGACAAACCGAGGTCTGCAAAGCATAATAACCAGATAGTAAGGAGATTTATTTCTACACTTTATCACAGCAGCAGTCAAATATGCTAATATAAAAGACATTTTGGACTATGGTCCATGGTTTATCTGGGAATAAAATGCCACACTCAGAAAACAGATTATATTGCTCCATGCAACAAACACATTAGTCAGATATTTATCTACTTATCTACTTTTAATAATAAACTTTGATTATAATTACTTAAGCAAAAAATGTAAAGATATTTTTCCCCCAAAATACAAGGAACAGGTTAAACAAACACACACACACATACACACACACACACACACACACACACACTGAGGCGTAGTCACATCAGTGTGTTAATTAACCAGCGTCTACATTTAGGTTCACTGCTAAATGTTCCCCTTGGATGCTAATAAGCCAGTGGTTCCCCCACATGACTCTGACTCGTAGTAACTTCAAAATAAGTTTTTTTTAAAAAGTAAATATAACTGTTGGATATTTTTATATTAACATGCATGTGTAACCACTTTAACTCTGGTGTCTGATACACCCGTGTGGGTAACTAACATACATTTTCATCCTCTCATTACAGGAAATGATCCTGGTGTGTGTCTGTTTGTGTGTTGTTCTGAAGCTTCGGACTGGCTGTTGCAGGACCCTTTACCTCTCTTCTGTCCTTTCAGTCTCACCCTGCCTTGACATTCCCGTGCAGACGCTGGGTGTCCAGTTGCCACCGGTTATTTCTGTGATGATCCCCTCCCTTCACACTCTCCAACTGCTCCGCACGCTCAGCCGCACGGAGCAGCGAGACAGCCGCCTTCAATCAGACACCAAAAATAACCCAGGGGCCTGGGGGTGGGTGGGGGGGGGAGGCTTGCAGACCCCAGTGGAAGGGCCAAAGGAGTCATGTGCACAACCTTGTCCTCCCATAACACAGAGTGGAGGGACAGGAGAGGAGTCAAGATCCAGTAACCATCTGTTCCGAGTCACAACCTATTTTACTCGGTGGATGTGCAAAAGAAAATATTTTTTTCCTGCCTCATCCCGTCACATGTACTTCAAGTAGTTGGAGGGGGAAGTCAGAGCGAGTGTGGGAATCCTGTTGCTGAGTGACTGGTAAATCCTGGACCATGAAGCTGAGTGTGGCGCTGTTTTTTGCGGGCCTGTTTGGGGCGTTGGCAGCCGTGTTCATTCAAGATCCACTAACCATCTGTTCCGAGTCACAACCTATTTTACTCGGTGGATGTGCAAAAGAAAATATTTTTTTCCTGCCTCATCCCGTCACATGTACTTCAAGTAGTTTGGAGGGGAAAGTCAGAGCGAGTGTGGGAATCCTGTTGCTGAGTGACTGGTAGATCCTGGACCATGAAGCTGAGTGTGGCGCTGTTTTTTGCGGGCCTGTTTGGGGCGTTGGCAGCCGTGTTCATCCTTCTCTCATTTGGAACCGATTACTGGCTGCTTGCCTCAGAAACCTGCCACCAGGATCCAGTGGGAACTGTTGGACCCGGTGTGACTCTTGAGGTGGGTGTTGGACTTCACACGGCAGCAGGTCGAGGATGTCAGATATCATTTCTGTGTAACTTTGTGTACGCTTATTTATTGTCACGTATATCTAGGTTGACAAATGTTTCTTTATAACTTGTGGAACCAACGTGAAGATCAGCTGTTTTAGCCACAATACTAAAGACAAAAGATAATTAATTGTTTTGTAATGCAATATTCAAACGTTAATAGTACGTTTTCGTGTATATCCCCAAAAGTAATGTTTACTGGTTGACGCTTAAACTAGGATCAGAGCTGCTTTATAATCTGTGATCAGTATTTCTCCCAGTAAACAGCAGAGAAGTGGAGCATCGTGTAATCAGACACTGTTTAATGTAGTGTGCGTGTGTGTGTGCAGCTATGCAGTGACTGACACATAACTTGTACCATGTGCCCCAATGATAGAAACACAAATACCAGTAGTCCCAGTGGTATGGAACTGTATTAAATATCACCGACGAGAACATGCTTAGCTTCTCACAGTGGGCCCTGATACTGGAACTGAGACTTGATATCAGTGACAATAAAACACAGGTGCTACTGGGTATGTACACTACGTACTGTCGTCACGCAATGTGGTCACAGTCGAATCAGATGTGTTATCTCTAGAGGCCAGGATCCAATCAGGGTGCTCTTGTTTTCATTCATTCAACATAATTCAGATGTATGTTGTGACTCCTGACCTCCATGTTTGGGAGCCGGTGTCCTGTGGCATAGAACGAAGTTTTCAACATTAAAAAAAGTATAGGCTCTGGAATAATCAGAAATTGACATTGGATGTTTGAGAGGAGAATACTGCGATTGGTTGAATAAGGTTTTCAAAATAAAACAACCCTGCAGCTATTGTTTGATATCTTTAATTGGTTTAATTGGTCTCTGAGAGGTTTCTTATGTATGATGTAACAAGCAGGTGCAAAAACAGTGACCACACATGATGTGTGTTTCCTGACCGGGAACATCCTCGACCTGTACACTCCCTTGGCCTGAATAGGGTTAAAGGGGGATTGCTCAGCTCGACCTTTGACCTGGCTTAGCAGCTGTTCTGTCCCACTGTGGCAACTGACTTAATTAACCCAACGGATAACACAGAAGTTTATACATGTTTATATTGCGTCAATTGCAATAATTCATTGTGATAATTTCTTATTTTCACCTTTTCAGCATGGCGATGTGGTGATGCAGGAGAATCGTAGTGTTGTTACTCTGTACCACGAGGGGTTCTTCTGGAGGTGTTCCTTTGGAGACGATACTGGTGATGACGACCTACTGTGGAAATTCTGGTTCAGTAAGTGGAATATATGATGTTATTCCAGTAGTCAATGCAGTGGTATTACTTTTAATACCCCCCAGAAATGACAAAATAGTGGTAGAAACCCATTCATGTGACTTGACATGCCATGTGATGTTATTGTGGTCATTTGTCAGATGATGGTGACGTTGTCCTCTGTTTCCTGATGGGGGATTTTACAAGGATAGTTCATTGTCAGAAACAGCCTCCAGCGTTAAAGGGCCTTGTGAGGGTTTGTGGAATTTCACATGGTGGAAGAAAAGCGAGCAGAGAGCAGGGGGGGGGGTTATTAAAACACCAGAGAAAAAAAGTGTCCTGTTTATCACTTTGTGTACCTTTTTGTGAAATTTGACTGTATGCTGATCCATATATCTGTTATATAATATCCTCAGCAGAAAGACAACACATTTCTGTGACGTTTGCGACATCAGTATATTTGTGTTTTAATGCCTCTTCTGTGTTGATTTATTCTTTGTATAGCAAATCAGCCACACTCCAAAGTGTGCATGCACGCCTACCTCTTCCCATTCCCCGTTTCTCATCAGACCCACAACGCCACAGAGTACGAATCTGCTATAAGTAAGTGCAGCTGTGTTTATGTGCATTTACCTCCTTCACGTGAATTTAAGTGAAAGTTACAGCTGGCTCGTGTGTCTTTCCATCCAGTATACAGAGGCTTCTGGAGCATCTTTATGCTCATTGGTGTGGTAGCTGTGGTGCTGGGTGGGTTCATCATCATCTGTGCTGCTCCGTTCACCAGCCATGGGCTGTATAAAGCTGGGGGTGGTCTCTTCCTGGTATCTGGTGAGACACTGAAATGGTTTCATTAATTTTGATTACACATCTGCAGAGAGAAATGAACTTTTGACGCCACATCTACTGATTTATTAGACTGAGATTTTACATTCAAACATATAAACAGTGACATTCAGACTTCCCCTGTGGGGACCCGGGGTAGGTCCCTAGCGCCCCCTTGCTGATCGTAAGAGGCGACAAATGGGGATAAAAGTAATGTGTGGTAATGTAATGTAAATTGTGTGATGTGACAGTAATGCAGTTTCACAAAAAACGCTTCAAACTTAGATAAGTGTAAAGATGACAACACAGTTGTTGAGAAGGAATGTGTTATTATTTATTCCTGTCTCCATAACCACCATGATTTCTCCGTTTGATCCTGTGACCCAGCGGCGGTGGTGAGGCCCCTCAGCAGGGATCAAAGTGGGATGAAACAACCCTGATCCACACATCCATGATGTTTTTTTTTTTTATATATATAACCACCCGTGTCAGTCTCTTTATTCTCTGTACTTTCCAGAGTCTCAGTATCAACAGTGTCAAAATGTTCTATATGATAATGCATCAGTTAAAGAAGCACGCACTTGGTTTTTCCTGCTCCAGGTATATTCCTGCTGTGTGTGGTGGTGATGTACGTACTGTGGATTCAGGTGCTGGGCGTGGTCGACGCCTATGTGGACCACCAGCGCTCAGTGGAGTGTCCGGACTTCCAGCTGTCGCTCACCTATGGTCTGTCCTTCATGTTTGCTCCCATTGGCATCTTCTTCTGCCTCCTCTCCGGCCTTCTCTTCCTCCTCATCGGCCGAACCATCAAGATCCACTACCACTGACTTCCACCTGCAGCAGGTCAGTGGACACTGGAGTCTTGACATGTGTTTACAATACCACTGTTTTATTCTTTCTTTCTTTTTTTTTTTTTTACTATCAAATCTTTGAGAGTTTTTCTGCCTATTCTCATTTAATAAGTTTCGACATTTTGTTCCAGGACAAAAAAAATGCAGCTGTTGTTGAGCCTCATAATCGCTCCTCCCTGGGGTGCGTTCAATTTAGCTTCAGTAAATATAGTTCCGTGCTGTGGGTCGGTCACAGCTTATATGAGGACATTAGCTAACCTGATCACGTACAATAAAAATACCTGCTGTAAATCTTGTGTGTTGACGGCAACAAGGTTTATTAGTGTATATTATTAACATCATCAGATGTCATATGAAGTGCTCTCATTTCGCTAAGTGTTGCAAGCTTGATATTTTCTGCTTTTTTCTGCACTATTATTTTATTATTTTTGTACATAGCCTGAAACTTTGTTGTGTTTTTTCTTCCCCCCTCAGTTTATTTGTTCGATGTGAAGCATGAATTACTTTTCCAGGTTGACCTGTAAATCTTGTGTGTTGACGGCAACAAGGTTTATTAGTGTATATTATTACCATCATCAGATGTCATATGAAGTGCTCTCATTTCGCTAAGTGTTGCAAGCTTGATATTTTCTGCTTTTTTTCTGCACTATTATTTTATTATTTTTGTACATAGCCTGAAACTTTGTTGTGTTTTTTCTTCCCCCCTCAGTTTATTTGTTCGATGTGAAGCATGAATTACTTTTCCAGGTTGACTGTGTGTAGTTGTGTTGTTTTGTGGTTTTTGTTCACATTCACTGCGTTGTGTGTTGCGAGGTTCGCACATAACATCAGACACTTTTCCTGTGACCTATTAGCCAACAAAATGAAAGGCTAGAAATGAAGCTTGATTTATAAAATAAAGAATTATAGAAGAACTGTGAAAGGCTACGCATTCTTACATTAATATGGTTTTCAAAAGATAGTTTGGATGCACGTAGCTAAAAAATTAGCGAAACAAAAACAACAAATCACAAGAATACCGTTCCCACAAAATAACACATTTTGTGTCTAATACCTAGTTTTTATAAAACATCACTGTTGTAACGAGGGATGAATGTGAACGATTCAACCAAAATGCCACAAGGTGGCAATAGTGTCTCAGTTGAGCATCTTCCACCCAGAGAGGCAGAATGGGATTTCTGCCTCTCTGGAGTCTGTGCAGAGTCTGTGGTGTTATGCATTTAATCACAACTTGAGAGGGGGGCTCTGCAGATGAAAGAATTCACACCTTGGCCGACAGACGGATGGTAATTTCACTCCTGAATGGAGCATTTGATCAGGATCTGAATGGAGTCCGTTGTCGATTCTCATGTGTCTGCATCAGGTCTGTGGTTTTATAATATGCTCATCATACACAGGGAAATGCATCTGCGCTTTGACTTGGAATGGAGGGGAGAGTGACACCATGTAAGGCAGTGATGACTTTGTGAGACTGACTCTTGGTGATGGAGATTTTTTTTTTATGGTTGTCCACATGGAGGTCACCACACCAAACCTTCAGCTCGGCCACACAGGAAGCGTCACTGATGTAAACCACTGCAGGTCACGCTGAGGCGCCACAGAGGTCACGCTGCGATGCTAATAAATTATAAGATTACAGCATACGTCCTGTTTCAGACTGGGATTATCCTGTTGGTCTCCCACAGGAATACCATTTCTTATCTGGTGGACTTCCTGGTTTAAACGAAATCCTAATAATATAAAAAAAAAGTATAATTATTTCTCTATCCATATCTGAATGTGTGTGTGAGTGAGAGAGAGAGAGTGAGAGAGGGTGAGAGATGGGAGTTGAAGGCAGGTGAGGAGCAGGTTACCTCCAGGAGAAGCCCGGGCCGTGCAGTCAGTAATGTCATCAGAGTGGGAGTCCCAGCTGAATTCAGCACTGTTCTGCATGATTGCCCATGATAATTGTGTGTTGATAGGGAGCGCCGGAGATGGAGTATAATTTCCACCGAGAGATTCCTAGACAAATACCTGTGCTCAGCAGAGGGATGGAGTGCAGCAGGAAGGTGAGGAGGAGAATAGTGGATGAGGGGAGATAGAGGATGAGAGGGCAACACGTCCAGAGGAGGAGGAGGAGGAGGATGACAATGAAGGATGGATAAACAGGAAGCAGCGGCCTCACTGCGGGTTCTTATGGTACGTACATAATGTAAATAAAGCAAGACCCTGCAAGATGCTGCACCCAAAAACCATAAGATAGAAAATCTCTGCTACAGAGAATTGAAAAAAGAACAGAACACAAGTAAATGGAACAGAACTATTTTATTAAAAAACAGAACACAATGAAGCAAAGATACAAAACAACAACTGACCAAAAATAACACAACTTAACAAAACACATCCAAATAAAAAGGAAACTGTAGAATAGAAATAGAAGGAACTAATAATACACAAGATTTTCTGTGTCCATAAAAATGTTCAGATTAAATTAAATACAACTGAAAAATATATGAGTGAACTGGATATTAAAAACTATCAGTATTTAGATGATTTTAATTAACCTTCAACAACAACAAAAAAAAAAAAAATCCAGATGATCTCACACGTTACTAACGGCCTGTGTGCCATTTGTCTCAGTGTGGAGACAGGAAGACACTGTGGGACATGTCTACGTCCTGCACTCGTCGGGTGGAGAGAAGAGGATAAGCTGGACTCAACCTCGAGGGAGGTTTGGGTTCATTAGAAGACTCTTTACCTCAGTGCTCTCACCTCGTCGTTATCGACGCTCATCTTCCAGACCTATCAGACTCTCACATGACACGCGGGTCGGATTTCATTTAAATCTGATTACTTTTAAACCCCCCACCCCCCTCAAAAAAAACCCCCGTCAAAGTGTTTGAATTGCATGAGCAGCATGGCAAGTCGCATTACACGCCGCTCTCCTCTTTAGAGATACTTTTACATAATTTGCCTTTTTGTTTTTGAAATAATGAATAGACAATGGGATGTATAATTGTTTCGAATTTACAATTCAGAGCAGCGCGTCGTATAATCGGCCTGCATAATTCACGTAGGTCACCGGTTGGCGTGGGCACAGGAAGTCACTGGGGCCTTCGAACAAACAGTTGAAACTGAAGCCTTTTATTCTCACTCGGCTCCAAACGTCTCTTTGACGAGGGAACAACGTAAAGAAGTACAAGCGGGGCGTCCAATTACATTCATACCCCACATATTTCCTCCTCAGCAGTGAGATGGTTTCATCGGCGTGTGAAGAGGCGGCGGCGGTGTTGTATGAAAATGGTCATGAGACCATGGGCCATTGGAATCCATACCTGTACTGAGTGGACCCTCTAACATCCTCTGGCCCCACACATCGGTTTGTGCATATAAATCACATTCCAAAGTGTGTATGTGTGTATGGATGGTCCTCGTCCACACTCAAGGTCTCTGGTTTCAAAGGCATGCTAATGTCTTTCCCAGTGAAACTCCTCTCAGAGGCTCTTTTAACTGCCGGGACAACGTGGAGGAGATGATTAGGACTCTCCAACCAGCTCTACTTCTCGAAAATATTCATACGCATAAACTCGTATGGTAGACGACAGGTTTGCTCATCGCAGATCATTGCTTTGTGGGGCCTTCCATCTCGCCGTGTGTGTCCATGAACTCAAGTCAAATGTTGGAGTGAAGTCGTTCATCACTGGCAGCCCACGCTTTTTTTGGAACGAGGCGCGTTAGCGTTAGCGTTAGCACGGGGCGCGTCACTTATTTCTCACTTTCTGATTCTTTCTTTGGGATCGCTGCGTCTCACCGCAGATCACTCGAGCTTCTTATTCTGGTTTCACTCCCCCTCAAGCAACTAATTAATGCTGCAGTACACACAGCCCTTGGATTCGGTCATGAATATTCAAATATGCCACTTGCATATCATTTTGGATGCAGCGTTGTAGCATAGGGTGAGTGAGTGTGAGGCGGGCACAGGGGGTTTCGAGTCATCTCGGCTTTTCTGTCTCGTCCCTGTCTGTCCCAGAGAAAGTCTGTCCCCGGTTATTCCACTGAACGTACTGACACGATTCATTTATAAATGTTATCTTTTTTTTTAAAAAAAAAAACATTTTAAAATATTTATGTTATGTTTTGTCATTTTATGGTTGTTTTTATTACTTTTAATATTATATAATTATAGTTTATAACATACACCAACACAAACATGCTGACTTTTTTTTACACCAGGAAATTATATACTCTAATAAATATTGTCATTCTCCAAGGAAAAGCTGCCTCTTTATTTAACTCAACTGTCAAGGGAATAAGTCGCTAGTATTTATGTGCACAAAGGAAAATAAATAGTTTCACACATTTGCAACACAGTTTTACGCTTTAATTACTTTGCCATATAAATATGAACTGAGATGTTTGTTTAGTACACAGTGAGTTAATTTGCCTTGTTTGGCACAAAGTAAACAAAAAAAAAACCCAGTATGTTCATTAAATCACAAGACTTTACATCAATCTTGCGATCCATCACAAAAAGGAAAAAAAAACTTGAAGAAATTTGTTGTTCCGTTCTGTTGAACCACAGATGTTTATTAATGGCATTTTACAAAAGGCCATTGTCACATTTGTTAGCCTTACACACGTCGACATGTAGAAATAAACAGACACAATTATCATATTTAATAGACACGAATATAATAATTCTAACACATGAATTCAAATTACTTCTACGCTCTTTGTTTCACTCTTCATGTGAATTCATAACTGTCGCTTAGTATGCAACCTCCCTTCATTAGAGTCACATTTATGAACATGATGTATTATGTATTGAAATTACAGCAAAGCAAACATGGGCCTATTATTAACACTTGAACTACATCTGTAGAGACATTACAGTCACATCGCCTGCATATCAACAAAGGTGACGTCTCTGCTAAAGTTAACACACACACACACAAAAAAAACAACACAACCAGTGTCTTGTGCTTAAATATGTTGAAAAAACCAAAACAGAATCAAAGGCACTGAGCTTTCAAAGAGCAGGAAATCTCTCAGTGGCTTGAGGTGATGTATGCACACTGCAGTGTATGGCTCTGATTAGGAGAGGAAGTAGTTTTTTTTTTTTTAAACGCGAAACGTAAAGAAACACATAATAAACAAAGGTCCGACTATAAATATAATGATGATTTTACAGTGTTGTATCAGCGGTGAGTTCGCTGTTAAACACGGGCCTGTAATCACATGTAGCAAATCTGACATGGAAAAGTAAAAGACACACACAGGGCAACACAGGAGAGGGTGAAAAATATAAACAATCACAAAATACAGAAAACACAAATACCTGCTTATTTCCTGGGAAACTTTGCAATAGTCCTTTTTCTTGTTGGCCGTTTTCATTGAAAGTTGCTTCAGCTGATGTTAAAGTCCTTTTTCCTTTCAGCCCTGCAACCAACAGGCTTCACACATGTGTGTGTGTGTGTCCCCATCCTCGTTCCTATTGCTGCCTCGGTGCTTTTATACCGGTTTCAACTTGCAAAGTCGTACCTTTGACCCCGAGCAGGGCTGACAGTCCTCGAAAGTTAAAGCCCGTGTGTGGAGAGTGTGGTGTTTGCGTTTGCAATTGTAAAAGTAGACTTTATATTAATTGAAGTATAATGATATCGCCAGCCCAGGAAACGCAGTGAATAATGTATCACTGCATACGTTCATGTATTCATTTATTAATTTATACACTGGAGCTGAAATTTGACTTTGCTTTTTACTTATTACTATTTTTTTTTTAGTCGGGTTTTACTGTTGTGATAATTCCCTTTCAGATAGCATCTGCACATTTCCTGTCATGACAGGCGACATTTTCTATTCCACCCTTCACATTTGTTTGTATTTGTCACCAGTATTATTGACTCCTTCCTTCCTCATTATCCTCCTCACTCCTTTTCCTTCTTGTTCGCTTCCGCAGAGGAGCGGAGGAGGACAGACGGCAAAGTTTTCCCAAAAGTTTCCCAAAGTAGAAAAAAAAAAAATGGAAATGCCAGCTGAAGAGATACTGCTGAGCTCCAGGCGGCTGAAGTCACAGACCAGGGGGACCACACGAGGGCTGGTAAATGTTACCGGTGATAAATAAACATTATTTAAAAGATCTGTCTTGTTAGATCGTGGCCGTGCTTCATTTGTTTCACTGCTCTGAGGGTATAAGGAATATTTAATCATTCCCTCTGAATGACATGAATAATCACGGATATTGTTCCCTGGAAGCCACGAGCACAAAGACTGTTTAAGATTTGCATACAGTTAATCTACATTTAAAAAAAAATAGGTTACGTTTAAATGTTACATGTTCTGTCTGTACAAAACATAATAGTACATTTGTAACTCTATATATATGTGTGTGTGTGTGTGTGTGTGTGTGTGTCTTGATGGGCAACATAACTTCCTGCCAACTTACCTGTTCACCATGTTTGTTGGCATGGTGACATCTGAGCAAACAGATGGGATGAACGGGTTGCCCTTAGCAACTGGCTTCATACAGTATATGGATTAATATGGATATTTCTTTATAGGCACAGGCATAACTATATTTTTTCTTCTCCCCTTTCACTGTTTCAATTCAGATTGGTTAACGTAAAATAAATCTTAAACATAAAATAAAAACATGAGGTATTAGACATAATTCCCCTTTAGTGGAGCTGATGCCGTTCGTTACCCTGCTCACCCATATTAAAAAAAAATGATGAAAACAAATTGAGTGAAGTGCCGAGGTAAATATTCCTATGGCGATTTAAAAACGATCAGATCGACCACATCTGTCGGAAAACATCTGTATGTGGAGCACGGGCAGAGTCTCGCTCTGCGTCCGACCTCTCTGCGGCTCCTCTTTCCTCCTGTCGTTCCCACTTGTTTGAACTCTTCCCTCCTGTGTTTCCATCTGTTCCCTCAGCGTTTTCCCTGTCGCCGGTAATGACTCTGTTTCGCTGACTCGAAACTTGCCCGACACATCAACCAATTTTTATTTATTTCAGGTTTGTTTTGGAAAGTTCACTGTGTGATTCGCTCGTCTTGATCTTCATGCCAAACTGCAGATGAGGATTTATAGTGACTGCTCACACTGGCTGCGTGTTGTATTGATCCAGGGCCTATTTTTTTAAACCACTGCATAATAAATAAACCAGCTGATATCGTTATGCATTTAACAGCCGCTTTATTGCTAATAATGATTTACATGTCATCTTTCGGAACATGACTCTCTCAGTGTATATATATCATGTGCATCTCCATCAGAATATGAATGAGTTTTAAAGTTGCATCTCCTGCAGTCTTCTCCTTTTTAACCTTCACTATCTTTAAATGCTTAAGCAGCATTTTACTCTCATTTCAGTCCCGGTGAATACATTTTCTCAGTGTGGGTTTAATATCTTTTTTCGCATTATGTGCCACGATGATGGATTGTCCTGATTGTAGATCCAAGAATTGACAAAACAGAGAGGGGCTGGAGAAGTGGGGGGAAAAAAAACTGTCATATGGTGGCGTGTGTCCAGCTTCGCACACCGTTCAACGCAGGACAATAAATCTTCTGAATGCATATTAACACTGAATCAATGTACACTGTAGCTTGAAGGTTAACCTGCTTTTTTTGGGTTCAGATTTGATATTCAAATGCTGCCTGTTTGACGTGGCAGCCGTCCATTCACAGCACTTATTCCTGTTCCACTGATTGTCGGAGTTACAGTAAAAACTATGTTTGTATATGAGCCGAGTAATAAAAAAATTAGTGTAAGTTTAAGTTTTCTTAAATTTCAGGGCTAAAAATTGCATGGTCATCTATTAGAGTCAGAGTCAGAGTCAGAGTCAGAGTCAGTGGTACTTTATTAATCCCCGGAGAGAAATTCACAAATGTGACTGATATTTCTTTTTGAAATGATCACAGTGATGCATTATGGGTAATTTGTTGCCTTAATTTAATGAGGGTGCATTTGTGTCTGCCAGTGTTTATTAATTGATTAATTAATCAATTGATCAGTTAGTTAGCGTGTTCCCATATGGTCTAGCGGTTAGGATTCCTGGTTTTCACCCAGGCGGCCTGGGTTCGACTCCCGGTATGGGAATGGACTCTAGTCTTGTTATGGGATTAATGATTGTGTATCTTTATCAAAAAGCTGTTGTGTTAAGTTTTACTGCCACAAAGGGGAAAAATGAAAATGTAAAATTTGCAAAATAATGCAATTACAAAATTGGCATTGATGTTTTACTTTGCAGAACAAAAGAATGACATTCATGATCGAAGTCATTTTCTCCGATAGCTACCTTATACCGGGGGGGGCGCTATTGCAGAAACGATGAGGAGTGAAGGAAGCTGCAGTGAGCCGTTGGCTAACTGTTGCTGCTAGTGTTTTACTATTTTTATTTCATGCAGCTTTTTTGTATTAGAACGTTTTCCGACTGTTTTCTTCTGTGGAATTATAAAACAACATCGCGCAGCTCGGATACCTGTCGCGATGTTTGTGGTTGTACAAACAACCAGACAAAATGAAATTTGTGGCTACAACAACAATGTCTAGACCCAAACGAGTGGCTGAGGAACATGAAGTTCAGGAGACCACCGGAGAGGAGCGGCCGGATCCTCTGGAGGACTGACTGCAGTGTCAGCAGAACATCAGGTAAGATTTCATATGTCCATAAAGAAGCTACATATTCTGCTGTACTGTTATTTTTGCCCATGTTTTCATGTCGTCCCTCCATAGTACAAGGCAGCTGTAGTATTACAACGTTGTCTCCTTTGAGCTGCAACAGGTGATGTTTATGTCTCTTATGTAAACAAACGCCAACCGGAAGTCGCGCCCATAATTCACGCAAGGCCTCATGGGGGCTGAGGGGAGGGTTTGTATCAGGTGGATTGATTTCCCTTTTCATTCTCAAACGTTCCGGAGGCAGATAAACCTGAGCGACACTGGTTTTGATCTGCTCCCCGAGCACCAGAGTGGGTTTTCGTCTGGGGACGACGGTCCCCATGTGGTTTACAAACCAGAGTTGCTAATGACTTAAAGAGCATATCAGCTACGGCTCGTTTGCTGAACTGCCGAGGAGCACGCAGCTCGGAGTTTCTACTTTAATTAGGGATCGGCTAAAAACATGGCTCCCTGCGGTCCTGACACATTACCAATACTCCTGTGAGCAGGTCTATTAGCACTTGGAGCAGCTCCGCCAGGACTGCAGGGTCTCCCACAGCTGTCCTATAATGAGTGTTGAAGAGAGTCATGTATCTTAAGCGCTCTGTTGACATTGCCTGTCTATGTACATGAGAGAAGAGCGTGGTAACGCGTTTCCTGCATTTTGCATTCCGTGTTTGCGGAATATCGTCTGGGTTTCATGCGGAGGTCACAAGTTCACCTTCGTTCCCGAGCAGACGTTCGTATTTTTCCGTAGAGGAAGCCGCTCTCAATCAGGCCTTGATCAAGCACAGACGCAGATCTGACTTTAAATAATACATGACTTGTCTTCCCGTGTGCGCTCCCCGCTGAGACCCGGAAAAGACGGAGCAGGTTCAAACATCTTCCCCCCGTCTTCGAACCTCCTGCCTTCATCTTGGCTGATGCCAGATTCTCTGGACAGGGAGACGCTGTTTGTTTCAGAGCAGGATTGTCCTTGTCCTCAAAGACGCTTTTTGACTGGGGGACCCCTCTGGTTTCCAGATAGACCAACGGAATGTTCAAGCGTATGTCGATAAAGTTAAACAAGCTAAACTAAGGAACTTCAGGAACTGATCAATTAGGAGCGGGTCAATTAGTGATATTCCTTCACGGTGCACGACAGTGAAATCATATTTTGTCATTTCTCCCCCTGAAGTTAAAAAAACAAAACTCATTCACCCTTGTTATTTATTCCCCTGTGGGGATTGTTAGATTTTTATTTTTTAATTTATGATCCTGACTGTGATTAAAAATCACACAGACATTTGTAATAATTCAAAATACCAAAATCCTGCTCCGGAACGTAAACTCAACCATGTGTCACAGTTTGTTTTGGGTTTTTTTGACAAGCGTGGCATTTGGTGTGTGTCTTATTTATTCAGTCTGTTTCAAACAGCCTTTAACAAACGAGTAGAGAAGAGTTTGGGATTTGATTTTTTTTTTTTTTAAAGAACGTGTTTCATGTTCACACAACATCGGCATCAGGACTTAACACGACTCCGCTGTCACTGTTACCGTGTCTGTCTTTTATGCATAGTTATTACGCGATGCTGCTGAACCCAATGCTAAAGCTTCGATTTGCAGTGAATAATTATCACGACCCATTCAACTGAGCAATTCTGCAAACGATGCAAAATGCTAATCGAGGCCTATGTTAACCTCTCTTGTCCGAATCCCGGGCGTTTGGTGACAACTAAGTACTATCAGCTCTTCTGTGACTGTGGCTGCAGACACTGGAGCAGGGGGCCGGCGGCTCGGTGCCGCTGCTCTTTGGCTGGCGATAAAGATTCATCCTGTTCCTTTAGCTCCATGTGTAGTCATGTGTATAATTGCTCTGGGACTGGAAATGCACCGTGTGTGAATATAAAGGACGGGCCGTCTAATAGGAGGCGCTGTTCAAACAACATGGCTTCGGTTGGTCCATAGCGTCCCGTGTCACAGAGGAGCTGCAGAGGTTGGAGAAGGGTTGGGGAAAATGGCGTCGAGCGGTGGGAGTGTGTGGAGCTGAAAGCGAGGAACAAGGCGGCAGATAAATAGCTGCAGATTCTGAGAACAATCAAAACGACAACAAATATAAAGTGGGATTAACGTTGCAGAATCGGGATTATGTATCCTCGTACTGTTCCCCCGAGTATGCATGTTTTCATTCAGGGTTTTTTTCCCTTTTAACTCTGCAAACACCAGAGTTAAGGTCCAGGAAGAAGGAAAATAGCAGAGGTCAAAAACGGCGGTAGCGTCAGTCGTGTGTCAGTGGTTCACCATAGACCCAGATCTTTCGTAAAGCGCGGGGACGAGTGACTGGCAACATGTGGTCGAGCGACCGGGCCGTATGTAAACGTAGCATCGATCGTTTGACCGAGGCGAACAGGGAAACTGCTCCTATTGATCAGCTCAAGGCCAAGGGCAGAATGAGGCTGCTAACTCAGACACTGACCTCTGCTGCCGTGACCTTGGCCCCAAGCCACGAAACTTTAACCTTTAACCTTTATCATATGACCTTTGGCCTTGTGATCTGATCACTGCTTTCGTGTCCTGTCCATGTGAGTGTGTGTCTGGTGGGCCGTGTTGGGTTATTGATCACTGCCACCACCACCCACCTTGTCCAATTGTGAGAACCACCTGAGCCCCTGATAAATCAGTAACGACTCCCTCAGTCGGTTGAATGGGTGAGGACGGAATAGATGATGGCAAATTATACGACGAAATTTATTTCACTCAGCGGAATGATACAGTAGCAGCCTTCACTTTGATGACGCTAAGACTCTCTGCGTGTGGTACGAGTCAATAACGACTGAAGCAATTAACTCAACTGATCTTTTCAGTGACACCTGCAGCGGGGGGGCTCACTCACACGTTTCTCCCAGAACAAAACAACGAATAATTGCCATCCTGCTAATTGTCTTGTTACGCGGCCCTGGTCTTTATACAGTACGCTCGCGGTCCCGTCCCGTCTCCAGTCGCTCCGCATTGTGTGCTTATTTCCTTTATCAGCCTATTGGAGCCCGGAACAAAGACCTTCGTGTTCAAACAGCAATTACTCTCTCATCTTCTGAGGCATCAGCGCAGGCCTAATTGGATTTAAATGAACCCCCAATTTTCCCTTTGTTACAGAAAATAATATGCAAGGCTTTTTAATTAAGGTGCGATATACAGGCCCGTGTGGAGGGTCCGCAGGTCTTTCATGTCCTGGTGTTTGGACATACGTGGCAGAGTTAGGTGCAGAGTTAGGTGGTGTGTGTGTGTGTGTGTGTGTTGTGGGGATAGTTCTGGACAAGATTCTTCCAGACATCAGGAGACGTAGGCAGTTGTCGTCATACAGTATGTGTATGTGGGTCCAAGACGCTGGAAGAAACTTGTATCCATGCTCTTATTTATAATATTTATTCCAAAATACAGTAAGTAAGACTTCAACTAAATTTATTCATGTTGGTCTTGGGTCAAATTTGTTGACACAAACAAAACTATTGAATATTTACAGACTCGTTCTTTAACGGATTTAAACTCCACCAATATCATCGCCCCGACGTCAAAGCCTCCATGATGCATCTCATGTTGGTAACTGTATGGCTGTGTCCGAAATCGCCCCCTAACCCCTACATAGTGCACTATATAGTGAGCACGCCATTTTGTAGTGGTGTCCGAAAGCTTAGGGATCATAGCATGTCCACTATATAGTGCACTCAATGTATCCCACAATTCACCGCGAAATGTAGTGTACATCCGATGGTCACTAACCGGAGCAAGATATCCCATCATGCATTGCTAGAAATTCCCTGGGCTGCGCGGAAGTGAAAATGGCGGCCGGACGGGAGGGAAATATACATAAATATTATAAAATATAACAAAATACGAACTGCAAATAAACACAGCCCAAAGAACCAGATCTGTGCCCAGTGTCTCTTCAATCACTATCAACACACAACGCAGGGGTGCGAGAAGAGAGAGAAAGAGAACACACGGGTTACACATACGTGGCAGAGTTAGGTGCAGAGTTAGGTGGTGTGTGTGTGTGTGTGTTGTGGGGATAGTTCTGGACAAGATTCTTCCAGACATCAGGAGACGTAGGCAGTTGTCGTCATACAGTATGTGTATGTGGGTCCAAGACGCTGGAAGAAACTTGTATCCATGCTCTTATTTATAATATTTATTCCAAAATACAGTCAGTAAGACTTCAAATTTATTCATGTTGGCCTTGGGTCAAATTTGTTGACACAAACAAAACTATTGAATATTTACAGACTCGTTCTTTAACGGATTTAAACTCCACCAATATCATCGCCCCGACGTTAAAGCCTCCATGATGCATCTCATGTTGGTAACTGTATGTCTTTCTGTCAGACGACTGGTTGGAGGAGGGTTCGGCCGCACCAGCATGTGTAACTCAGGCATAATTTAAAGTCGTGCCATGTGTTTAGCAGATGTTGGAGCAAACAAAGCATCTATTGGCTTTGGCGTAGGTGGTAGGGACAGAGATCAGTGTGCAGTGGACTGGAGGCGGAGGTGTTGGTCTTTGACGACAGGATCCAGCTGCGACATACTGCTCCCTCTTTGGGTCAGTGTTGTATGATTGATTCATGGATTGATCTGCTGCTTATGTGGAGTATGTGGAAGTCATCAGTCAAAGAGCTGCTGTCACGGTTTCTTCAGCCTCCGACTGATTTACGTTGTCGAAAATATACAATGGAGGACGAGTGTGACACCAAATTACATTTTGTTACATTTTACATTTTGTTATTTTTCTGTAACATTGGTTTCGATGCCGTTATGAGCCTTCACCAAGTTCACTGACACGTCAGTCTTTAACCCTTTAAAACTATTTGCATCATATTTGCTACGCAAGTTAAAAAAGAGAAAAAAAAAAATGCCCGAAATGTTCTATAGTTTCAAAATGTTAGAGGGTAAAATGTGTTTATGTATTAAAATTAACATTGTTGTGAGAAAAAAAAAAGCCCAAAATGTGATACAAAAGCTTATAGAGTTAAATTTATAGTAAACAAATGATGTTTGTTGTGGGTAGTAGTTGATGTCTCTGTCTGTACATGGTGTTACAGACTGGTTTGAATGTTCGGGGGCTGTGTAGTGAATGAGTAGAGGAAATAATGATGGATGGCTGAAGCACAGGAAAGTCATCTTTTCATTTTCTGATAGGAGAACCTCCTCCTTTTGCAGCCTGACATACGGCTCAGGTCATTTCCATAACCGCAACCCAGACTTTGGACCATAATTCTAAAGTGCTGAATGGAATATGTGTAATGTCACGTTCTTTTCTGGGAAGAAAAGAAGAAGGTAATATTCCGGAAAATATTAGTGCATGGTAACACACACATACACACACAACACACACACACACACACACACACACACATATATTTAAATGAAAGAAATTGAGAATTTCAGTTTGGGTGGAGGCTCACGGAGCTGCGAGACTTTCAATCCTTCTCCGTTCCTGCGTCTCTTCAAGTCCACATTATCCGGCCCTTACTCCATAAAGTGAAGTCAAACAGTTCCATGTGGTTTGTGAGTGAATTAATCATGATGATTAATTGGCTTTCAGGTTAAATATCCAGTGAGCGGTGTCAGGCTGCCAGAACACAGGGACTAAATTGACAGGCCTTTAAGGAGAAGCAGATTGATTTACACAGCCGCTAATGAATCCCCCCTCCATCCCGAAAGGGAGGAAAGGCAAACAAGTCTTTTCTCCTTCTTCCTCCCATCTGCCTCGTTCGTGTACACTTTGCTCTGTGCGTTGACCTCTGACCCCGGTGTTGAGACTCTGAGGCGATTGATGAATTCCCCGCTCTGCTGCCTGTGCGTCTCGACGGCGAGGCAGTGGAAAGCAAACGTTTTGGCTGTGGAAATATTTCATAATTACAAAACAGTTTGATAACTCTCAAAAACCTGTGTTAGCGATTTTCAGTTATTAATAATCAAATCATTGTTTTCTGTACTACTCCGCAGTGCAAATTCATAATTTCCGTGTTGTATCAGGGAGCTGGTGTTGAAAGGTCACGGCTGGTGAAAAGCACAAGTGCTGGATGTGTTTTGATGTTCAGTGCTACCTATTCCCTGTCTGTAACCCCCCCGAGCCCCTCTGATCTACTGCTGGGCTCATTAAAACACCCTCTCCACCTCCAGATTAGCATCAGAGTCATGGCCAGACTGCTTTGTGCTCTACGCCTGGAAAACAATATCAATAACAACAACAAAAACAGGAGTAGCCTTTGGTCCCGGGGAGGAGAGGAGGAGAAAGGTCTTTGATAGCGTACATCAAAGTGAGAGATGCTGAAGGAGGATGCGTTTTCACGGCGTACACGCCAAGGTCGTCTCTCATCCTGCCCGAGTGCTGGTCGCGTTTGGGTCTGATGACGCAAGGTGCGTTGCTGCGTGTGCAGGGCGCTTCCTCAAGGACGAGGTTTCCAGCCTTGTAACCGGCCCTTTGTTTGATGCTTGTGATGAATGTGTGTTTGAGAGCCGGGGAACGTCGAAAGTTAGTTCGCACAAAGTTGGCAAGTCATCTGTATTTTCTCCGACTTTCGACCACGTCACGTGGCCGTCATCGGTCATCCATTGTTTGCTCAGTTGACATGAGACTTCAGCAGTTGTTATAATTTGGCAAATTTGTCTATGATGTCGATGTAAAAGTGAGATCATGAATTAATGTTGGTTGAAGGCCTTTTAAATGGGTCCAACTTGCTCTTGTCATAAAAGACCATGGCTGTGTCCGAAATCGCCCCCTAACCCCTACTCCCTACATAGGGGAAATAAATGTAGTGCACTATGTAGTGAGCTCAACAGAAAAATCTTTCGGACACTACTTTCGGCGCCGGTAATTAACGTCATCGCTGTCGCACAATTAAAACATACCACATTATTGTCGTCTCACAAAATACTTGTTTGTTTACCACTGCATTTTTATTAAATTAGAGGCTTTTGATTACTTTCCTGTACTTTTTATTTTCGTATTTTGTTATATTTTATAATATTTATGTATATTTCCCTCCCGTCCGTCCGCTATTTTCACTTCCGCGCAGCCCAGAGAATTTCTGGCAATGCATGATGGGATATCTTGCTCCGGTTAGTGACCATCGGATGTTCACTACATTTCGCGGTGAATTGTGGGATACATTGAGTGCACTATATAGTGGACATGCTATGATCCCTAAGGTTTCGGACACCACTACAAAATGGCGTGCTCACTATATAGTGCACTATGTAGGGTTTAGGGGGCGATTTCGGACACAGCCCATATTCAGCCCAGCACAGTGCGACCGCTGGAACAAGTGTCATGGACCTGATTGACGCTGTGTGATATTGTGTTTCATCATTAGTCCATCTCGTATCCCGTCCCTCATTAAAACACTTTAACGTTACCTTTAACTAGATATTTAAAAAAAAAAAGGTTTGAAATTTCAGAACTAAAAATAGCGTCGGTCTCCCTCGGGGAGCATGAAGCTCATGAAGTTTGCAGTGCGGTTGTGAAACTCTGCTCACTGTGCAGTGAATAAGCGTTAACGCCAAAGCTGCATGGCCTCACTAACCTGCTGCGGTTTCAGGTTTTCACTGTATTTATTTAATTAGACGCCACCGTCAGGCGTCTCTCGGTCGACGTCTAGCTCAGCTCCACCTCGCAGCACAACTCGGTGCTGAATCGTTCACAGGAACGCCGACATGTTCGGGAGTGTTCTTTTGTTATGCAGCTTTCCGAGTCGCTCAGACGAGTTCATGCTAATTCTGCCACTTCCTTCTCGTGCCCCTGCTGAATAATCACAGGTCGCTTTTTATTTATAACCCGCACACAACAACACTGAGAGCCTCTCTGTGTCATTAACACTGAGGAAAAACAAGAGTTTAAAAAGTAAACGAGTTCAACGACGATCCATAATTGCATCTGAGTATTAAGTTGCAAACACTATTATTCCACATGCTATGCAATTCTGACTCATTTTCTCCTGGAAAAACCACACAGAAGGAATCACAACCCAAACACCACAATCCATTCAGCCACTTGTATCGGTGGTCAGTTAATGTTTCAGTATCTGATACTTCCCCTGTTTTCCCTTCAAACCCACCAGAGACATCATCTTACCTACAGAGAGCCTTTATAACCACCTGGACCTCAGAGAAATCTGTCCATTCATGAAAGGCCCAGGGCCAGTCCGACTCAGCCAGACCGGCCCTTCAGGGACACCCGCTGTTTGACTTGGCTCCTGACCGGGCCTGGGTACAGGGCTCCAGTTGTCCGTAGCCACAGGCTGCAGAGCGGCAGGTATTTCCTGACTGGATTTCTCTGTCATGCCCTTTGCCGTCGCATTCACGGGAAGGCAGGGAGCGATTTAGGGAGAGGACGTGGATAAGAATCGCAATAGATGTTGAGGTGGGACACAAACACACAAACACACAAACACACAAACACACAAACACACAAACACACAAACACGATCATAGTCGTCACGTATTTTTTACATTTCGTTCCCTGAGCTTTAGTAAAAGCTGAGAGGAAATGAAACACCCAAACACATCCCTTTCCTTTGTTCCAGCATCCATATATATGTACACACACACGCACACACATATATAGTGTGTGTGTGTGTGTGTGTGTGTGTGTGTGTGTGTGTGTGTGTGTGTGTGTGTGTGTGTGTGTGTGTGTGTATCTATATCGTCTTTCGGGTGAAATTTATGGAAAATGTAAAATGCAATGCTAATGTAATATCAATCATTCCAAAATCCAAATATCCCTAACTTTGCGTGTGTGTGTGTGTGTGTGTGTGTGTGTGTGTATAAATGTTAGTTCTCACTCATTATGGTCCGGCCCATGGGGCAGCGTTGTTTAACCAGAGCATCTGTCCATTAGGTGTCATCACATCATTTAAGTCACAGCGGGGGGTATGGGGAAGGGGGGGGGGGTGTGTACATGGCGGCTGTTCCATCCCTCTCCCGAGTAACAAACCTGTGTCTGTCCCAGCAAACGTTCCCTGCCTGTCGGATCGTCTTTAATCTGACTTGGTGACTGAGGAACTATTTGAAAAATTCACATCAAAGTGCATTAAGACACATGGAGAAGCCTCAGTGATGTCGTCTCTGAATTTGAATATAATTGGCCCTGTTTGTTTCACGTCTCAGTAAACGGGGACTTTAGTCATGGAGAGGCTTTGATCATCTCCCCTCCCGTGTCCTGTGTGCACTTAGTCTCTGCCTGCCTCGTCTCTGCGGCTGACCGTGCTTCTGATTTAAAGACGCAGCAGGGGGTTGTGGGTAGAGACTCCCGCTGGGAGGGGATCCCTCTGACTCAGGGAGAGCTGAAGGTCAAACACCCAGGAGATGACATGGAAAAAAAAAGGTGGCATGTAAAGAGTGCAGGGATGAAATCCATGGATCTGTTTCTGTCAGCTGTGTTTTCATACGGTCAACACAACAACAATAACAAAACCTCAGGTGCTTAGCTCGACCTAATCAAACCCATATACACAAAGTGTGTGCAGACAATATTGATAAAAAAGAATATGTGTGGCCGATAGCGACAACAACACTGCTTTGTCTGGTGGGGTTGCATTTCTCTCGCTCGTTAATTAGTCGGACCCTTGACTGACAAAGCAAACGGAACGGGAACAAGAGCACGAACAAGAGAAAATCATCTGTTTCTTTGAATGGAAAACTCCTGGAGCCCAGATGAAGTTTTTTTTTCTTCTCTTCTTTCTCTGCAATTTTTGTTGAAAGCATTTGCATATTTCAAAAGTCTACCAAAGAAAATAGCCCGGGGGTAGAAGTGGTCGATCTGCATATTGAAGACTCAACAGAGGGGGAGAGAGAGAGAGAGAGAGAGAGAGAGAGAGAGAGAGAGAGAGAGGGATGGAGGGAACATCTATGTGTAAACGATTTGATGATGATCTAAAAGAAACAATAACGTCAATTAGCTGATGGTGTCATTATGTTGGATTAATTACAGCATTCGCTGCCACTAAAACAGCTTGTTTGCTTAGTTGTGGGGAGAGAGAGAGAGAGAGAGAGAGAGAGCAGGGAGAAAAATGTGCATCATAAGAAGGCCTCTTCACCCGGCTTCCTTCATGAATAACAAATAGAGGAGCCAGTGCTGTGACCAGCCAGCACAACACATGAAAAACATTACTGCATTCCCTGACTCGTCTGGTTTTCCCTGCATTGCACTGGTCGGCTGGAAACATGAGAAACACTGTGCAGCTTCAGAGCCGCAAACTCCAAACGTGTTCAACTGAACTTAGCAATAAACCAATTAAACAAACCAATTAAAGCTGCAGAATAAATAATAACAATAATAATAATAATAATAATAATAATAATAACAATAATAATAATAATAATAATAATAATAATATCTCTTCATCCCTATGTAGTAAATTTAGATCTTTAAATGCTTTGTTTGTTTGTGTAATCATCTATATGTATATCTACATATATTGTATGTATATATATATATATATATATATACACACACACACACGCAGGCACGCGCACACGCACACACACACACACACACACACACATATATCTATAAATATGTGTGTATGTATATGTGCATATATACATACATACACACACACTGGTGGAATCAACCCAACCATTTGCAATATGTATAATGACATTATTTATTATGTGTGGAGTGTTGATGCAGGATCAATTGATATAGGTGTCAAGGGGTCATCGGATGGAGGTCAAGCTGATGACATATTATTGTCTATGCCACTTTAACACTGATGCACTTTTCTCACATTTGCCACTTTGCTCTTTTACATCCTAACTCATCCTAAAGTCTGATCAACCTCCAGTGTCAATCCTGTGGGTTTAGCCTCACTTCCTGTTGCAGATTTGATTTTTTTTTTTGGTGCCCATTTATCTTTTGCCTTTTGGATCAGATCCAAGACAACTCCACTGACAACCATAAATGAGTAGCTTCATCTGGCTGCACGTGGCTCTCTCCTCCTGCTTTACTCTCGTCAGGCCTCCTGGTCTCCATGTCTCCATGTCTCCATGACTCTATGTCTCCATGTCTCCATGTCTCCATGTCTCCATGTCTCCATGCACTGCGCCTTTATCCAACACGCCGTCCACAAACCGACCTCACCAGACCTGGACTCTCTCTGGGGGACTGCTGGTCCGGTTGTGCGCCGTCACGCCACAGCGGCCTTTTTCTTTTACCATATGAAAGGGAGCGCGCATTAAGATGCAAGAGGCGTCCAACCCCCTGTTTACACACAGCCGACTCCCGGATCCCGGATCCCGGATCCCTGACACAGACTGTCCGGCTAAAACGAGACCGTGAAGACTTCATCAGCTCCTCGGGCCTATTATGATAGTACTACTACTACTACTACTACTACTTCTAATAATACTTCTAATACTAATACTAATACTAATACTAATAATAATAATAATAATAATAATAATAATAATAACAATAATGATAATAATAACAATAACAACAATAATAATAATAATAATAACAATAATAACAATAACAATAATAATAATAATAATAATAGACATTGTGGATTATAATATGTGACTCTTTCCTCCATGCACGAGGCGCAGTCAGATTATCAGTAACATATTCCTGCTTTTCCCGGCAGTGGGAACTTTGCGCACGCGAGGCTCGACTCTGTTAGACGCACCAACTCCTCTCCGGCTGAGCGGCCAATCAGCGGGGACTTGGCGGAGTCTTCCGTTTGTAATTGGATGGTGATGGAAGAGGAATCCGTAGCCTTGGCACCACGTGAACACACGCGGGTCTCGTGCGCTCGGTGGAGGACGCACCGGATGGAGCGCAGCCAAACCGCGGACGCTTTAAAGTGTTTTAATCAGCCGATAACTGTCACAGAGTGACAGAGACGGTGAGGGGCTCGCGCGGCTTCACGCGCGGCGGAGGAGGCGTCTGGTCTGTGGATTACGCACGGAGGAGCTCACGGGACAGAAAAGTTTTGTCGCGCAGGAATGCGTACAGAAGCGCGTGTCGCCACATTCAGGAGCTCCGAGGACGCACGAGGACCGTGTCCAACATAAACAAAGACCCAAACCTGCATGTTGGGATTTTATTCACCTGTCGCGTGAACACACACCTCTGTGCAGGTACAGGCTGAGTGGACTTCTGTATGGAGCAGAATAAAGTGGAGCTGATCCATTAGATATATATATACATATTAAGACCTGTGTTTTGTAGGATGGCAACAGCCACCTCTGGTCCATACTTAGCCAGCAGCAGGATTTTATCCCACCCGGTCCTTCACTCTGACCGGAGGGGGGGTGTTATGCAGCCGGGCAGCGCCGCTGTGGCCACGGGTTCCAGCGGATACAGAGGGGACCCATCGGTGAAGATGGTGCAGAGTGACTTCATGCCGGGAGCCATGGTGGCGAGCAACGGGGGCCACATGCTGAGCCACGCGCACCAGTGGGTGACGTCGCTGCCTCACGCGGCGGCCGCAGCGGCAGCCGCCGCGGTGGCTGCAGTGGAGGCCGGTTCTCCGTGGCCCCCCAGCTCCCAGCCGCAGGAGGGGAAGAGAAACGCCGGGAGAGAGGACCTCCACTCGGGCTCTGCTCTGCACCACAGGTCCGCGCATCTGGGGCCCCATCAGGCGCACCCGGGGAGTTGGGGAGGCTCCTCCGCAGCGCACCTCAGCATCACCGAGGCGCAGCAGCAGCAGCAGCAGCAGCAGCCCCCCCTCATTTACTCCCAGCCCGGCGGCTTCACTGTCAACGGGATGCTGAGCTCACACGGCGGACAGAGCCTCATGCATCCGGGGCTGGTGCGCGGACAGTCCCCGGAGCTGGACCACGGCAGCCAGCAGCATCACCTCCATCACCATCCCCATCACAACCACCACACGCACCTCCACCAGCACCACGCGGTCACCCAGGAGCCGCACTCGGACGAGGACGCGCCGACCTCCGACGACTTGGAGCATTTCGCCAAACAGTTCAAGCAGCGGCGCATCAAGCTGGGCTTCACGCAGGCGGACGTGGGCCTGGCGCTGGGCACCCTGTACGGCAACGTCTTCTCCCAGACCACCATCTGCAGGTTCGAGGCCCTGCAGCTCAGCTTCAAGAACATGTGCAAGCTGAAGCCCCTGCTCAACAAATGGCTGGAGGAGGCCGACTCCACCACCGGGAGCCCGAGCAGCATCGATAAGATCGCCACGCAGGGCCGGAAGAGGAAGAAGCGCACGTCCATCGAGGTGAGCGTAAAAGGCGCACTGGAGAGCCACTTCCTCAAGTGTCCCAAACCGTCCGCGCAGGAGATCAACTCTCTGGCGGACAGCCTGCAGCTGGAGAAGGAGGTGGTCCGGGTCTGGTTCTGCAACCGCAGGCAGAAGGAGAAGCGCATGACGCCACCGGGACTCCCGCGCACCCCGGAGGAGGCGTATTCTCAGGTGGGCAGCCTGGGTCCCGACACACCGCCCCCCTCCATGGACTGCAAGAGGATGTACAGCGACACGTGAGTGGATGTTCAGAGACAACAGGGAGTTTTCTTACAGTGTCTCCTCTGGGTCGTCTCACACCAGGACACCAGGACACTTTTATGCACCGTCCAGTATTTTCTGCACTGTGAAGCAGCTTTTGGGACAAAAAAAAATCTTAATTGAAAAAACAAAACAAAAACAATCTTCAAGTATTTTAAAAATGGGCTTTTCACTGCAACCTAAAGGAAACAAAACAAAAGACAAACTAAAGTCACCAAAAACTTTCAATCTCAAGTTCATCCAGACAAAAAGTGAAATCTGAAGATGAGTCAACGCGCTTTATCCAACATTAGGTTGTTTTTTTTAATAATAAGCAATAATTTAATCTTCCTTTCAAGGTGTTTCTCACTTTTGTGTTGTGTTAGTGGATTTATGTTGTAACACGTTTCCAAGAAGAAATAAGTCCAGTGTTGCGCTTCCCTTCGTAGAAAACTTTCTTTTCCCTGGAAACGAGCAAACATTCCTTTAAGTTAATGTGTTGAGTAAGTTTGCTGTGTTTTCCTGTGCGATGATTTGGATTATTTATTTTTCTCCCCCCTCCCCCCCTCCATTGTGTTTATTTTCACTGAACAGACAAATAATTTAATAAATTTGACAAAAGAGAAATTGTGTTAAGACATTTTAAAATTTTCAACAGTGAGGTTACACACACACACACACACACACACACACACACTGCTGTCTTTACAATAGTTGCTGTCTTTATCTGTTTAAAGATACATACTTGTGTGTGTGTTTTTGTCATTGTGACAATGAGAGACAACAGATATTATAACACGGGTTATGTGAACAAGTCAGAACTTTAAATAACTTGGTTGCTCAACAGAAAACTGCGTGGCAACAGTTTTAATCATTTAAATCAGCTATTTCTTTAAAAACAACTTTCAACTTTTGCTGGTTTCTTCTTCTTCCCAGGTGTAAAGAGCTGATGATATTTGTTGCCATGTGATAATAAATTAAACATGAGGTTGTTTCCCCTTGTGATGCAGAATTTATAAAATGAATTTCCACAATTTTCCTGTCATTGTATTTTATATTTTAAAAAAACATTCCTTTGGTTCAGTGGCACATATAATTGTTTCTGCCTCAGCCACCGTATCCTGGTCAGTTGCAACAGTTTTGGTTTGAAGCTGTGTTGAGTCTGGTAAAACTGGGCGCGTCACATGACATCACATAAACATACATAAACATAAACAACATAAAGTATGTTTCACATCACATCACATCACATCACATCACATGAGACTTCGCTTTCAATTTGACTTTTTCTTGATTTTTTTTGCGTGATACACAGCATGTGGGTCCAGCCACATACATCCTGTGGCAGCACCGTGGACTGCAGCTCTGTGGACTGCAGCCAAGAGAGGTCTGGTATCCCATCTGGCAGTTCACCTCGGCAGCGGTTGCCAAGGTGACGGTGAGATGGAGTGACACAAGGCAGCAGATCTTTTGCCACAGATGATGAGTTTGGCAGATAGGCAGCGCGAAGCTTGAGCCACTGGCTCTGACAAAAACAAAAAAAAACAAAAAAACAAAACACTGTTTTATCTTGCTGTCTATGATCCACGTCCACAAACACAAAACGACACACAATTTTAAAAAAAAATGCATAAATGTATGCGCGCTGAGGTCTGATTGATAACTGCTCTGGTGTTTGACAAATAGTCGAGGAGAAGTTGTACAGTGAAGCTAGTAGGGGAGAGGTCAAAGGTCTTGTGGAAGGCCACAGTAGCTGCTGGCCATGAGGCAAAAAATAGATAAACATAAACCTGGAAGTTAATGCATCACTGCCGACGTTGCAACTGTTAATTACAACTTGTGTTTTGAAACAAGCGGTCGACTGTCACGTTTTGGTGACGACGACACTTCAGCAGTGAAGCCGTTTTTATGGATTTCCGTCCCTCAGTTACAACACTAGCAGGCATTCAGCGCAAACATGTCAAGAAGTGTGTACTGTGTGTATTTGCCAGTTTGTATGTGTGTGTGTGTGCATTTTGCTGGAGATTGGCAGGATTTAAGGAAAAGGGTGGGCTATAAGTAGCAGTCTTTGTCGGATGTATGTGCAGTTTGAATGGGTCTTTTACACGTCAGCCCATGCAGCTGTCCTCACCTCTGCCTGAAGACGAAGACAGGTCGAAAAATTCACAGGATTCAGCGTCTTGTTGGTCGCACAACAAAAAGACGGTTGCTGAAAACTGAGCTTTAAAAGTTGTTGTCAAAGGTTTACAGCATTTATTTTTAATGCAGTAATGATGAAGTTGGAAAAATAGACTTTTGTTGACTTATTGTTAGTTACTATGCAATGTCGCTTGTTATTTGTATTTAAAAAAAAGATAAAAGACTTTTTAATCACGTGACATGAATCAATGTCACAATCGTTTCTCACAGGTGTGGACAGGTGTTGTCATTCATGGTTCTTAACATGATGCATCCCATCGAGCTGCGAAGGCTCATGCTCACTGATAAAAACGGAAGACCGAACCTAATCTTCCAGGATTCCGGTGTGTGATCCCATCAAAGCTCAGTGATGTAAAGATCCCAGATAGAGCAGGGATTTGTGGGAAGATTAAAAAAAAAAAGACCTTTAAAGGGTTTTGTCATCGCAGGATGTTACACGGCATCTGTGAATAATATCAGTGCTGGTATATGATGCTAATATGAGTGGATGAATATATCCAGAACCTGAAACACCTCAGTCAACAGGAACGGCTCATTAAGGTGCACCTGCACGCGTCATGACACCAAAATGTAGTTTTGGAGTGTATTTACCGAATGAGCTATAAAAAATTTGTGATAATTGTTGCTTGCATCAGTGGAACAGCCAGCGTTTGCAGTTACACACTAAAGATGTTATTACCTCCTCCCATAACAACTGCTAATATAATTGCCCATAATTGCTCTTAAAGCCTTTTTGAGAGGTACTTTACAGAAAGCAATTATTGCTTGATAATCCCTTCTGCAGTCATGCCTGTTTGTGTCTCAAAGTTCATACACAAACACACACACACACACACACCTGCACCTGCTCAATAAATTATTTAACAACGGCAAAGTTTTCATGCGCAACTATTTCATTGTGGTTTGCACATTATCGGTTTCCAGGGTTCGGTGTTAATTATTTTCACGTTGCTGAGATTGGTTAACAGCTCAAGTCTGACACTGATTAACACATCACAGCTTCCTCAGTGTGAGCAGAAACTCAGGAGACACACAACTCAGCGCCGTGCAAGAATAAAAGACACACAAAGGTGCATTTCAGATGGATGTGATTTTAAAAAAAAACTGATTTGTTTGATTGTGAGTGAATTCAAATGTTTGACTTTTGCCCGTTGTATTAAAACACAGTTATCTCTGCAGGCCTCAGTCCCAGTCATTGTGGGTGATTTAGTGGGGAACAGTTTTTCACTTTGCCCGAGTTTGCTCTTTTTTTTCAGTGAAAGATGCCAAAGTCTCTCCATTAGGCAGAAATTAAAGCAAACATCTGTGGAATAATGGACAGAGAAATGGATTCTCTCCGCGGCGAGCTTTTTGTGTGGGTGCCACTGAACGTGACGAGCATGCATGTGCCAGACCGCTGGAGTGGAACTCGTTTGATGGGCATGTTCTACACATGGGCATGATGCCCATTTAGACAAGCATGCCCATGTACAGAACCTCAGCCTGCATACTAAGTCTGTGCACCAGTGTGCACCAGCGTGCACCAGTGTGCACCAGCGTGCACATGTATGAAACTGAGAAAACAAATAGTTGTTTTCTGCAGGAATTCATTTCACTTTAATTGACTGTTAAAAGATAATACATCTTCTCCAGTTTCTTCCCTCATGCTGTCTCCCTGACTTCTCCATAAACATCTGCCCACCTCACACACCTCACACACTTCTGCACACACCTTTGCACAAGTGTATACACAAACCTTTTTGCACGTGCCACTAAACTGTTTCTCTGTGTCTTATGTTCTTGAGTGCTGCTCATTCAGTGCGGACACCCAACAATCCATGATCATATACCTTAGCATTTATTTATCACTTGTTTATAGCCTGTATTTTGTTTTCTACTTTGTTTGTTTGTGTCCATAAAGGAAAGTACCGCAGCCAAAGGATGTTCTCACATACATGGCCAATAAAACTGATTCTGATTCTGGCGATTATTTTGATGACATCAAATTATCATCTGTGAACTTGATTATATCCTGATAATTCGTGGATATTTTATGCATTGTAAAGAGGCTGTGTAACTTTGAATAAAATTTAACAAAAGAAACAAAATCCTACCACTTATATCTCTTAACACATACTAACGTTACACCATCTAATGAACATAAGGCACGATGCTGCCATCTACCGGACAAAACTGTGTATATTCACTAATTATGAGCAAATAAAGAAACGTTTTAAATTTGAATACAAATAATAATAAAACGCCATTGAATTATTATTATATATATTATATAGATCAATAATAATAATTTTTCTCCTTATTCTAACTGTATTTGCTTTGATGCATTTGTGCTCCACGTGGTTGCGTAACTATAAATATTGTTTCTCTTCACATTGCAGATATTCGGGGGATTTGGTATGAACCACATCATACGGTCTCGACCTCGCTGTGTTTGATTTTTGGCCGCACTGCCCCTTTAAGCCAGCGACCACCTGCTCCTGTGGCGTCAGCGCCGTGGAGCTGATCGATCACACGGTCAGAGTGGGATCTGTTAGGAGGCGATGCAGGGACGGCGAGAGACGCACCGTCACCGGGCTGCGACCAGGAACCTGCCCTGAGCCGCAGACCTGCAGGTGGGTGGTCCCTGCACACACACACACACACACGTATCAATGCATCCCCACAAACCAGCATGATCCAGTTTATTGATCTGATCTTTTTTTTTTTTTTTTTTTTGCTATTCCTAGGTTTTGCGTCGATGTGTTTGTTGTTGAGTGTCGATGAGAGCAGTGTGGTATGTAAACGTGAGCGCACGCGGCAAACGGGTCATGTCAGTGATCAGTGATCAGTGATCAGTTATTGATCCGGGGGAAATGGGCTGTAAGGCTGTACAGAGAGGTGAGGGCCTGCATCCAGGAGCTGATTGGCTACTGTCATAATCCCCTTATAGTTCATCCCTGTATCTGGATACAGGTTCTCACATAACAACAGGCCTGTTATTCATAGATTCATTGATTAACCTCTGCTGTGCTGTTGTGTTTTCACAGCAGCTTCTCGTCACCTGATCAGTGAAAAGCTATGAGGCCTAAAAACACTGAGATTAGCCGGGGACAACATCTGAAATGTCAGTTCATCAAATATATCCCAGTTCTGTTTTCACTTCCTGATCGATTTATTTGATCCCATATGTTTGATTTTTTTTTTCCTCTCTTATTAGCCGATCTGTTTCTACAATTAGCTGTAATGATTAGATCAAAAGATGATGATCTCATGAAAAAAAAAAAACATCAAACGTAGCCCTCTCTGACAGTAATTATCCTTTACTGTAAGATTAATAAGACATATTTTAACCTCTAGTCTGACGATGAGTTTAATTCCGACATCTTGATTGTAACAGTTAAACGTGTGATGCAGAATATATTGTGTTAATACACGTGTACAAGGGATGAGGGTATACTCTGCTTGTTACCATGGAACTGGTGACCTTGTTACCGTGGCAACAACCAGCAGTATTATTCACTTGGTCCATAAGGGATTTTTGTGCAAGAATGTGGCTGCTAGTCAGCAAAGAGCTCAAGTCCTGTTCAGTTCCGTGGTCCTGGTGTTCTCCATGTTGGCTCACTGTCATGCTGCTCGGTTCTAATTCAACAGAATCAATGTTTGTGTTAATACCTGTTTTTTTTTTATGTACCATTAAAAACGACTGAGGCTAAAAATACCTGCTCCATCTGGGTGGTAACAGCGTAAGTGCTAATGCAACTGCGACGACTGTACCTGAGACCTGAACGCCAGAATAACATCAGCACATTGTTAACATTTGCACTGTCCCACCAATAGGAGCAGGAGGTGGAAACCATAGCAACGGACGTGTCCTGTGTTTGTGTCTCAAAGATGCCTTCCTGTTTTGTCAAGGCTGCATCTGAGTCTGAAGTCAAGGAAAAGGCAGGTGACTACAACATGGGTGTGTGTACTCTGCTGTAATTGTGTCGGTGTGTGTATTTCTATTCAGGTGGGAAACATAACAGATCAGCTGTTAATTATTAACTAGGGGTGTAAGATATGGGCAAAAAAAAAAATCTCGATTATTTTTATTAAAATGATTCGATCACGATAATCTGCCGATATTCTTTAAAATGTGGTTTTATTTTTACAAAAAAATGCCGTTCAAACTCTTCTTGCTCACCAGGATATCTATAGATGAACAGAATGTTTCAGAACCACGTCTCCTGTTTATTTTCTTTAAAAGAGACCCCCAATGAAACTCCAATGTCGAAACATTAATTGGGTAACCATTCAGATTCTCTGCTCTCGGGTCAGCTGTGCAGGAGACAATGGTGTTTCTCTATATTCATTCAGGCCGTGATCATTTTCCAGTTTTCTTTATCATTATTATGGTATAATAAAATTATTCACAGCAAATCACAGACAGAAACAAAACAGACCCCAACATGTAGTCGTCACGTTTGACCACGTTTGCGTGTCTTTTCCGTGATACTGCTGTAAATAATTTTCTTACATCATAATAATGATAAAGAATACGATACAACAGGAAACAGAGAGTGTGTTGACAATAAAATCAGACTCTTTCGCATTAGCGGCCGGTGTTTGTTGACAGTACGGTTGTAGTTTGGAGCGACGGACAGACCGAACCCTATCCAGGCGAGTGAGGTAGAGCCACGTCTCAAATGAGAATATTTAAGCACCTCACGTTTACCGTTTATTCGCCTTTCCTTTGTTTTCTTTTCCAGATTGGAGAACTACTCGATAATGTAAAATTGCACATCGACAATACAACAGTGACCATATTATTGTAAATACTGTGTATCTCTTACTGTGTTGAGCCAGTGGGTGGCGTGGTAGGTATGTCTCATAAAACCCTAAAGCATCATTTCTCCTCTTACTGTTTCATATTCATAAAGATGATTGAGTAATAGGTCACTGAGCAGCTGAAGAACTCGTTAAGACTGACAGCACCTTAATGTGATGCGCTGTGAAGTAATGATGACATCCATCATCATGTGTGTAGCTGTGTAACCTTTATGTCATTGTTTGAAGTGTTTTTGCTGAATAATGTTACAAATAATGTTTGTATGTCCCTTCTCTATCTCAGATTGTCACCATGGACACTCTTTATGCGTACACAGTAATAATAATGGAAATGGACACGTCCACCTTCTGATGGGTTAGAAGCCCGTGAGAGTCGCTGCTATGGCTTTTTGCAACGAAAGCCTCCTGGAGAAGTGTGACTTCATGGAGCCGGAGGAGAATCTGCCGTCAGAAGCTGCCACTCCGCTGATATCAGTCACTCTGCGTGTGACACTGGCGGCCATAATGATCTTTATGATCACTATCGGCTTCCTGGGCAATGCGATCGTGTGTCTGATTGTTTACCAGAAACCCGCCATGCGCTCTGCTATCAACCTCCTCCTCGCCACGCTGGCCTTTTCCGACATCATGCTCTCCCTGCTCTGCATGCCCTTCACCGCAGTCACCGTCGCCACCACTGACTGGAGCTTTGGGAGCGGGTTCTGCCGGGCCTCCATCATGCTGTATTGGCTCTTTGTCTTGGAGGGAGTTTCCATCCTCCTCATAATCAGTGTGGACCGCTTCCTCATCATTGTGCAGCGGCAGGACAAGCTGACCCCACATAGAGCTAAACTGTTGATTGCAGGTTCTTGGGTGTTGAGCCTGTGTGTGTCCCTGCCCTCTGTGGTTGGCTGGAGGACAGGTGCGGCAGGTATCGGTGGTGCCTGGGCACCGCAGTGTGTGCTGGGGTATAGTGAGTCCCTGGCAGACCGCGGGTACACAGTGTTATTGGCAGTGGCGGTGTTCTTCGTACCATTTGTTGTCATGCTCTACTCTTACATGTGCATCCTCAACACGGTGCGCCACAACACCTTGCGCATCCACAACCACACCAGTGAGCATTCCTGTCTGCCGGCCCTCAACCAAGTCAGCAAAATGAGACTTACGGGGCTGCAGCGCCCCCCTCAGGTTAAAGTGGACATGAGCTTCAAGACCCGCGCCTTCACTACCATCCTCATCCTGTTTGTCGGCTTCTCGGTGTGCTGGTTGCCGCACACCGTGGTCAGCCTGCTGGCCGTGTTCAGCCGCCAGTTCTACTACAGCTCGGCCTTCTACCCGATCAGCATCGGTGCTCTGTGGCTCAGCTACCTGAAGACCGTCTTCAACCCCGTCATCTACTGCTGGAGGATCAGGAAATTCAGGGAGGCCTGTCAGGAGTTTATCCCCAAAAGCTGCAGACTGTGTCCCAAAGTACCAGGCAGGAGCCACAGGAGAGTGAGGCCCAGTAACATTTACGTGTGCAGTGAGACTCAGTCAGCTGTGTGAAACAAAGAGGACCAGTTTGAAGATGTACAAACCAGCAGCTTTTGGGTTTAAGCCTTTATTGTACTCATAATAACGGAGAGAATAACGAGAGACATTAAAGTACATAATATGAGATAATATCACCACAAGAGGGAACTTTCAGTCTCAACGTGTGTCTGCCTGTGTGTGAAAGATATACTGGCTGACAGGTAAACATACTACCTGTTAAAATAAATACATATTCTCCACTGTTTATTTACTTGTCTATCGGATATTGTCCCTCAAGCGTTGCGTTATTGCTATTCTGTTGCTTCAGACTATAATGGCATTGTTCAGTCTTTAAGTAGTCGTGGATATAATTATTGAGCTGTAGGTTATGTGATGCGTTTCACAAAAAAATGAGAAAGCGACATTGTTTTATTGCTCAGTGATGTTCTCAGAGGAAAGTATTCAAGTCTTTATGTTTACATATTTAAAAAATTGAATTATCAGCTGAAAACATTTGAACCATGAGTCTCATTAATGGAGAATGTCAATCACTGAGTTCTGAATGTTTATTTCATTGATAATGTAAATAAATAGCTTTGAAATTAAGTTTCCTTCATTTCATTATAGTTATTTTTACTTTTGCAGCTGCTTTTACAATATACATGAAGCACACTGTATCATAACAAAATAGGTGGCAGAGTTTCTAACGATGACTGAAACAAACATTTTTAATGGTATCACCGTAAGACTAAGCTGATTTAAGAAAAAAGCACTTTAAAGTAATATGAATATGAGGTTTGCTTAGGTGGCAGTAGTACAGTGAAGTGAAATTAAAAATGAGAAACAAATTATCTATAATTATAAACAGTAAAATAAAAACATAAAATAAAAAAATAGAACATTTGGACGCATGAATATAAACTTTACCAAACCCTTTAATATTTTTCCCCCAATATTCAGTACGACTGTGTTGTTGTCACCTGACGCGGTGCATGTCGGGAACAGATGAAAATCCAATATGGCGGCCTCCATGAGACGAGACGCAAAGGCTGTTTGCTCCTCGGATGTGGATGTTTTACTGCATCCTGAGCTCCTGTCTCAAGAGTTTATGCGGCTAATCTTGGCTGAGGTGAGTGAATAATCCGAGAGAAAGTGTAAACTGTCACTTAATGCGGATAAATATCGAAAATACAATAATGTTAGCATGTTGGCTAAACGGGCTGTAGAGTATGTAGCGGGGTTTCTGGGCAGTAGGTGATGCTAGGCATGTCAGACAAGGTGGATGAACAGGATTTATGTCTGATTCAGAAAAATGTCAGCACCAGGGAGTGTGGGAGTCGGGACCAGCTCACAGAGCTTTACCTCCGGCATGTTATACCACTGCCACAGAGGAGTTTACCCAACAACCGCTGGGGCCGGAGAGTGGAGAAGACCCGAGGGTCAGCGGCCGGTCACAGGTCACACAGGTAACCTCCACCTTCCTGGAGCTTTTCACACGAATACGTCTACTACTCTGCTTTAATGTGCAGCTAGTTAATCCCACCATTGCTACTTTACCCTGTGAATAGGATTCCCCTAACTGAAAGACTCGTTTAACCTGTTATCCAGCAAACATAACTACCAAAACAGCCATTTTGACTCCTACCATGCAAACAACCAGAAAATTTACCATGAACCTGCATGAGGTTTAATTTAGCCTAGCCACATTACTAATAGGTCTTAGTAAGAAACTGTTACTAAATGCTAAAATTTATTTTTGCTACTCTGCCGTGGACTAGTTATGATGATTTGATAGTTTTAACTTTTAATTCTAAAGATAAAATACATTAATAACACATTTTGTTTTCTTTATAAGAACTACAGTAAGAAAAAAACGTTTTTAATTTTTTGTTGTTTTTATTTGAAGATGATACTAACATCTGAACAATCAAAACAACAAAAATCCACCAGCATATTTGGCAGTTTACCGAAAGGATTCGTCTTTCTAAATATCGTCATTATTGTTTGGTAAATTTTAGTTCCAATAACGACGTCAATAGGAAAAGGCCCCTGATCGTGTTCGATGGAAGCTCCTCTCATTCTGGCCCACTGAAAGTGAAGAAACCAGAAGAAACCACTACGTCAACAGGGATCACTGACAGGTTAAAACCACCTCCCGCTGCACACCTGTCTAACCCCATCCGCAAGCTATCGGGCAACACCTCGTCCTCCTCCCTTCATCGCAACATGGACACAGCAAACCTCAAACGAGAAGCAAACAGCTCGGTGGGAGTTTTTCTTTGTCAGCTCAGTTGGAAACTGAAAACAAAATTGTATAGTTCATCCATATTGTTTCGTGTGGCTAATATTAATTGTGTTGTTGATAGAGTGGAAAAGTATTTTATGTAAATTATCATAGGGGATTATACGTAATATGGAAAACGTCTAGTCACAGTGTAAATGAATATAAAAACAGTATCCCCTAAAAAGCAAAAGTAGTCACTTAGTGAAATTGTTTACTTCAAGTCCTAATAAACCATTAAAATCAATAGGACCACAGATCAGTAACACATTGCAATGTATGCTGCATTAATTACTCATCTAATTAATTTTACATAATACCTGGTTATTGTTTCATCTTCCAGGGTGCGATGAAGTCTCCAGACGTGAAGAAAAAGATCCAGCATGTAACATGGCCCTGACCTCTGACAGACCTGTTAGAGGACAGTATCATTTCCCTCTCGTCTATGAAAACCCACGAGGTTGACTACAATTTTCACACAAATTACATCACAGAAAGAGGTGAGAACTGTTGTACGTTGATACGCCTGTGTATCACGGCCACCGCCCTGCTTTTACTCAGTTCGGAGAGCTGCCAGTAAGGGGCAGTGTAGCTTCCCACAACCTCAAGTGCCCTTACCCTCACTGATCTGCAGCTCCAGCAAGCCTCTTAGAAAGTTATGGCTTTTTATATTCTGCTCCTGTGGATGAGTTGGCTTTGCTAACAGGGCCTTGAGTACTGGTTTGCAGTGGTGTGAGGAATGTCACGTGCAACACATCCATGGGGCACTGTTTAAAGTAAATTTTAAAAATGTCATTGAAAAAATGACTTGTATAAATTCAATCCTCAATCAACTTTATTACATGAAGATGTAATCAAACTTCTGTGCTGTATCACATGTCTTTCATGATTTTGAAATATTAATATAGCATGGTATACAGTACACAAAGTAGTAGTATCAGTGGTCGCACAGATGAAGCAGGTAAATTATGTATTTAAATATCACCTTTTAATGATTCAGGATAAGAAAGGAATGTGGACTAAATGGAGATTATTGTCTTTTATTGAAGTAGATTATTTGAAACTGTGGATGAAAATTGTGGACAGAGTTCATCAAACACATGATGATCAGCAAGTTTCATGGAGACATTTGAACTGTCATATCGTGTCAAGTTTCTCCCCACAGTTGTTTTTTTTTTTAAATAAATTGTCCAATACAACAAATCACTCTTGTTGGTTTAATTACAGAAGACAAGTCAATTGTAATGGATATGAAATGTGATGTATTCTTCAACTTGATATTGAGTGAACACGGTAGAAATGAAGAGAAATCAAAATTTTTATGATGTTCAGATTTAGTAGTCTAATATATTTTACACATTTTAAAAGAATCATTTTGTTTGTGCAGTTTATCAACACCATGTAATTCTTAAATGTAATTTCATGTTAGAATTGTAGTTGCATAAATTGCATTTAAAGAAGTAAAGATGCAATATTAATATTTAACTGGTTATAGCAGAACACATTCATAAAATCAAACTAATTGCAGCATCAGGCTAATCCATGCACAAAACAGTAATTATGATGACATCAAAGTCTGCATGAATATTAATTATTGATTTATTTCAAAATGCTTCATATATTGATTCATATCTGATTCATGAGCAGATGTCCTAACGGTCAGTTTAACTTAAATAACAATTTCTAAATTGAAATAAAACTGTTAGTAGTTATTAATTTCATGTCATAAAACAATTTACATTTATAGTGATGCTAAGTAGTAAATTCAATGGACACTGTGCTTGGTTGGTATTTATTACATGTGTCTAATTCCTTGAGCTTAGCATTTGCTCTAGGAATTATTTGCCGTCGTCCCTCGGGTTGAATCAGAGGTCCTTGCCACACTCTGGGCAAAGAATATCGTCACGCTCGGTGAGGAAGCCACGTCCAACCAGGGACACAGAGCACTTCTTACAGTTGAAGCAGTCATTGTGCCACTGGCGCTCCTCGAAAGAAATGTACTTGCTGCCTCCAAGACCTTAGACAGTGAATCAAGCACAAGTCAAGTCAGTGACGAGACATTAGAGATCGCTTTTAGAATCAGGGAGACCAGGAATTAGTGATTAGTGATTACCGCTAATGGGCGTGGTGCAGGAGGCACACTTCTTGGCGTAGAGGTTGCAGAAGCAATTGAGACAATAGGCAAAGTCATCTCTAGAGGTAAACCTCTGGCCAGACAGCTGCTGTTTGCAGCTGGTGCACAGGAAGCAGTCCTTGTGCCAGGGCTGGTCACGGTAGGTCACGCCACCAGTGGTGATGGGCTGAGAATAGGAAGGAATTGCCGCGTTTATTACCGACTCAGTTGCATCTGCGCTTATGACAATGATGATGATGATAGTCTACCTTCCTACCTTCTTGCAGTGCACACACTGCATGGCAAACTGCTTCTCGTAGCAGGGCACACAGAAGTTATGGGTGTCCTTAGGGATGAAGCTCTTGGTGCCAATGGGCTGCTGGCATCTCTGGCAGGTAAAGCAGGTCTCGTGCCAGCTGTTGCCCTTGTGCTCCATTTTCCTGGAGCCTTGAGAACAATATAAGGGTTAGCAGACGGATGGAGGATAAAGGATGCAAAAAGAACAGTGCAAACATTTATTTCCATTTTGCACATGCACACACATTGTGTTGTGTTGGATTTGGATCGATGGGTTTTTTTGTTTCCCATCTTACCTGGCATGATGGTTTTCTTGCATTCGTGGCACTTGGAGGAATACTCGTTGGAGTAGCACTCGGTGCAGAGGAGCTGCTCATCCTTGGTGGAGAAGGGCTTGTCCACCAGGGAGCGCTTGCACTGGAAGCACTTAAAACAGTCCTCGTGCCAGTGACGGTCCTTGTAGGAAAGGTCCTGCAAGAAGGCCAGGTGGAGCAGTCAGAGCGTGGCTAACACTGACGCAGATTAGTTTTCAGACAGAGCATGCCAGTGTTACAGTGTGATTTGTGTGACGGCTCCCACCCTGGTGTTGCAGCCGATGGGCTTCTTGCACTCCTCACAGGTGTTGGAGTACAGGCTCTCGTAACATTTCACACAGTACGGATTCTCCTCTCTCAGGACGTACTTCTTCCCAAACAGGGACTCCTTGCAGTAATGGCAGTCGTAGCGCTCGGTCATGGTGACCCGGGGTCGCTCACCTGAGACGGAGACAAAAAACACAACAAAGGGACAATGGAGAGTGAGGAGAACAACACTATTTTTTATATGTGACTTCACGGGAACAGCGTGGAAACTGAAAGGACTTTTTTACATTTGGAATGGCTTGAAATTATTTTGTATCTAATTACAACATTAGACATTTTTTCCCCTTTTTTGATAAAAACAACATAGAACAATATGCACTTTTTTAGGACACAGAATGGATAGTGATTATTAAGATCATACACATTACAGTTTTTTTCCACATTACGTTTTCCCCCTCTCACTGCCCCACGTCTCTGCGGCCCTTCACTTTGTCCCCGTCAGAAGTGGAAGGTGACACGCGAGGAGGACAGAAATAGCTGCTATCAGTCCTGCTTAGAGACAATCAACTTTTGACCCGGTGCATACCAACACCCACCACACCACAGTGCACCGACCCGTCCATCACCTCACCCCCAGCTGTCAGCGCCAGCTCCCACTGTCCCCTGTCATCGTGCGAGTCAGTGTGTCTGAATGGCACTTGTCATAATGACCACTCACAATCTGCAGCTGCCCTCTGGTTGTCCCACCAGGGCATAAATACTCGTAACTTTTTATGCGGCCATGTGTAGTGTATGTAGGCTGCGTATTTAACTGTGTGTGTATATGTGAGTGATATAGTAGATGAAAATGAGGGCGAGGATTTTTGGATTTTTGGATTTTTGTTCCTCACTCATTCATGTGTTCATGTGACACATCCTGTATCCTACAAGGAGGCAGAGGGAAATTATTCCCACTTATCCATAAATTCCCCCACTTCGCTTCATCTGTCACTGATGTTCTTCATTTCACCTCCTGAATTTTTCCCTTCATCCTTATGTCAGAAACTTTGTCCCTTTGATCAAGAAGTGCTTTCTCGACCCCTCCCACATTCCCTCACTGTCCGTCGCTCCCACAGTGACTCACCTGGCCGCGATTAGAGTTTGTCTCACTCCTAAAAATAAAAAAAAAAAAACCCAGATAATCCGAGCTGCCACAAATAAAACCTCCAGCTATTCAGACATCCCACGCAGCTGTTTCCCTGCGTCTGGGCTCTCTCTGATGCTTTTAATCCAGGAGACTCTCAAAACAGAACCATAGTCAGTTACATGATCATTGTTAGAAATAAAGTTACGCACATGAAAAGTCTACTTTTGCAAAAATGCTCAAAAATGTAAACTTCTTAGCTGAAAAGGATTTTTTTTCACGTTACACATATTTTTTATGAGTCTTAGATTTTGAATTTCAGATGCTATTAAGGTATCTGACAGTGAGGCGACTACACAGCATATTTTTAATCAGCATAGCCTACACAACGTCTAAACTGCCTCCAATCCCTGCAGCTCCAGTTATTGGATTAACTGGAATTTTTTTATTGCACTTATTGGAAAACGACAGGAGCAGTTTGCCAGAATAGAAGCAGCATCTGTGTAACAGGATAACCAGTAATGAGCTGACACTTTCATCACCACAGTTTTGCCAAAGGGAGGTGTGAAGTTGATGAGGACAGATGAGAGAAGAGTGGAATGGACTTCGCTAACAAGCGTCAAATGGGGTTGTGCATTTTTTTTGGGTGGGGGGTGGGTGGGGGGTGGGGGGGGGCAAAAGGGGGGGGGGGGGGGGGGGGGGGGGCAAAAATAGAAAATGAAGAAGAGGAAGAGGGCTGTGTGTAAGCTGATGAAGAGGTGGTAACACAGTGAGGAGACCATACAGGTGGAAGGTGTGAGGACGTAAAGGAGGTGGGTGGGGAGGCAGGTAGGAGGATGCCAGAGCACAGTGAGCAGCTGGGAACCAGGGAATGGAGGAGACGCGGTGAATAAAGACCAGTGACACGGGATGAGTGGGTAGAAAGATGGATGAGCAGTGAATGGATGGATAGTGGAGCAGCTGAACAGAGTTGGGTCTTACCTTCCTGTTTGAGGAGTGTGTGCCTGTGCGGAGTCTGTAGCAGACTGAGAGAGGGAGCTCCGGCCCAGCTGTAGTCACCCCTGATTGCATTACTCCACCCATCACGGGCTAATTGAAAACGGGGGCGGCGCCACGGAGGGAGTGGCACCAAGGGAGCAGGGAATCTTTTTTGAGCCGATCTATAAATACGGCGGTGCTTCACAGAGATAACCCCCCAGGCCCCCGTTCACTTGGTCACTCAGTCACCAGTGAGTCCATGTGGCCTTTTAAGGCCAATCAGTTGTCCCTCGTTCCCTCACATACTCCCTGAATCATCTTCTCACTTGTTAACGCTGGAGATGTTTCTCCTCATTTCCAGTATTTTGATGAATAACACATGCACCATGAGTCCTGGGGGGTAAAAAGTCATTCATCTCATCTGTTGTTTTCATTATTGTAGATAATTATGGTTCATCATTATCATAACATGGCACACACTCATACACACATACACATCCACCCTGTCACATAATACCCCAATATTCCTATGGCCTTTAATACAGAGGGAAAGGATGCCAAGGGTCAAATGTCACAGATACGCTCTCCTGTGAGGTCCATCCCCACTCGTGTGTCTCATCTGTCTCTACCTTCTCTATATTCCTCTTCTCCGGGGAATACACATTCAATCCCAAACGTCCGAGGTGTCAGATATGGTATCAAGGCCTGGTAATGACAGACGCCTGCATGGTTTCCAAGAAAACAGTGCCACTATTTTCTGCAACCCCCAGCGTTTACAATGCAACCCCCCCCCCCCACACACACACACACACACACTCCCCTTCCTCATCCAAATCTCTCACTGCCACCCCCCACCCCTCTCTCTATCTGTACCTATCTTTGGAGCAGGTTTTCCCGACCCGTTGCACCCTGGACACACTCCGGTGAGAAAATGCGTCAGCAGTGTTCCATTAGGATTCAAGTGCCGCGTATACATACGTGTGTGTGCGTATATATGAATTCCTAGATGCAGCTATTTGCTGGACTAGCCCACACATTCTGTCACTGTAGATATTAGCTAAGCAATGTCTTTGTGAATACCAGAGTAAACGGATTTAAAACAAACAGGAAGCTGGTTCATTTGGACTTGTGGGCCAAATTGATGTCAGTTGACAGTTTGCTGCGAGAGGACAGAAGACGATGTTGTACTCGTCTGCAGAGGACGGGAATGGAACTAGATTTAATTAGTCTGACTGTAACGGACATGTGGCATCTTTTTATTGCTGCACCCACATGAGACTTGAACGCGTTCATGAATCTCATGTGTTCACTGTTTTCCTCGTGGCGTGGGAAACGAACAGTTCTTTGTACTTCGCTAAATTTTGATGTCGCTGTCTAAAAACAAAACTATTTTACGATCGATTGGAACGCGGTCCAAGGCATGATCTCCGTCCTTACCCCCCAGCATTTGCTCTTTGCCCACCTTCAGCTGGCACACTGACATCCCAACCCCCACCTTACCCTCCGGATCGAGACCTCCCATTTAGCTGCAAAGGCCAGTGGATAAAGGTGCAGCTGTCCGGGCACAGCGCAGCTATCGTAACGCTAAAGCCTGCCGCTTACTTCGGTTGCACATACAGCCGTGTGGAAAGGTCAAGCCGGGCAGACCCCATCATCGCCAGTGAAACGTTAATCATTTATACCACAGCAGCCAATTGGACTGGAATTTCTCTTAGTCATCCAAGGTTCATATGATCCCCTGGAAGGACGTCACGGCACCGCCTGTCAAACTGGACCTCAGCAACCCATAACACAAACCAATGTCATAACGAAGATCTCAAACAGGCAACCAGAACTGATCGAGAGGGCCAGAGTGTTTGTGGGCTCCCACAGTGGGTATAGGGTGTACTGCAGTACAGCAGCTGCACAGCAGGAGTCCCTTTACCTTTACTAAGGAAAATGTTTAGGGATTATTTACTTATCTACTAGTTAGATGATCGTTAGATCGTTTTACCATCTTTTCCCACCCACCCTCCATATGGGAAGTGCTCAGATAGCTCTGCTCTAAAGCATAGACTCTAAAGCGATTGGACAAACTACAGGAAGCTACTTCTCCCAGCCAATAAACAGCAACGAGCCATAACAAGTTTTATCCCAAGATTAAATCAACATTATATCAATTATTTGACCGTTTTGAGTGAAATTCAAGTTTAATTGTGCATTTTGTCGTTAACATCCAGAGATGGTTGGTGAAGGCAGGGACCACAAAGGTCCTGGGAAAACAGACGACTTCTGTTTGCTTTGTAAACTAATAAGGTCCCACTGTTCGTGATGGAGCCAGGCGGGAATGAGTGGGATTAGTCTGCATGATCACACCATTGTACGCCTGCAGGAGGATCTATACAGGGGGTCCTCGTGTTACGACGGTCGCGAGATACGTTGTTTTCGTGGTTACGACACATCTCCCGTGAACTTCCTTGTTTCGGCTTAAGCGGCTTGCCCCATAAATACGTACAGACTTCACACGGGAACTAGTTGGTGAGCGCTCTCTCTGTCTCTCAGCGCGCCTGCCGGCTCTCCAACACCTCCACAGCACAGCTAGGCTACTCTGCCTTGTGTTTACTTATGTGAAATGGCCGGCTGGCGGGGGACACAGATGCGTTCGGGATCGTGGCGATACCGTAGGTTTATTCACAACACAGGGTCTACAAGGTTGATATCAGAAATCTAAAGGAAATGCTCATTACACTCGTGATCTCAACCCCTACGGTGACAAAAGGCAATTCACCACAGTAAACTCTTATGGTGGTGTTATAGCGACATCTACTGGCACAACTTATTATTTACATAGGATTACATACACATGAATGTATGTTCCGACTAACGTCGAAATTCGGGTACGACACATTCTCAGGAACGGAGCTCCGTCGTAACACGAGGACCCCCTGTACTTATATTTTATTACAAAAAAGTAATGAGGATTTAACGATATCAAAGTTGTCATTTGACTGATTATATGATGTGTCACCTTTAATAATTGCAGGTTTAGTTGTCTTTTTGGGAAATAATAATGAATCCTTTCATTATTTTGGCTCTTTAAAGATAAACTTTATGTATCTGTGTTGTTACTTTGTCACCTAACGTTGATTTTATGACGACGATTAAAAGCCTCCTGTGCCCATTCTCACTCTTTCCTCGCTTGGTGCCATAAAGGTCCTGATGTTGGTCTATATATGCCACAGCAAAGCCTCAGTCATTTAGGCTGGTGTTGTGTTCCCAGGCTGCTAAATCCCTGCAGAGACTGGTGGGATGTTTTAAGCCCAGCAGTCACAGGAGCACTTTATCTCTTTTCTCTTTGTTCCGAACACTGACACTCAAAACCAATATGGCTACATAACAGTTCCATACACATACTTTGGTGGATTCTGAGAATACGTAGAAAAAAGAGGATCCGAATATCAGCGTTTACGTTTCAGTGTGGAAAAATTATTTCCCAAATTGGAATTTTTTGCTCTCATTTTATTTTACTATATAATAGTTGGGTATTTTAATATCCTGCCCCCCTGTGAAGATACCTCAGTATCAAATCCAGTTCCAGTGAAAGGTCCGTCAGTTGCAGGCTCATCTGACCTCACTTATCTGGACAACAACTGGGCCCCTCTGTCTCTGCCTGTGTTTATCCTGCTAATTCTGTCTGCTGCAAAGCAAGGACAGCTGTCATGATGGCACTCTGGCAGCCAGAACCACATCCCCATGGCCCAGAATACAGATCCAACAGATCTGAGGGGGCCGAGAGGAAAGATCGAGGCTGGAGGTGTGGTGGCAGCTGGAGGCCAAATGTGCCCAGCGATCCCCACACTGGTATGCTTTCTGTTATTTGGCTGTTCTGACCACATCGGCCTGGTTTGGTAGGAAGGTGAAAGGCTTGTCACAGATTGGTTTATATATGGGCGGGTTTATATACAATCAGGTTAAAGGTTCAGTGTAAAGGATTTGGAAGAGTTTGGCTGTGACGTTTGATCGAGGAATAGCCTCTGACTCAACCTCCACTGTCAAATGGGAGAACCCACGTTGGGTTTCAGGAAACATCACAATATGCAAAACCCTCTGTTTACAGTCATTAGTGTAACAAAAGTACATTGCACTGGGATTCTCTGCATAGCAAAGATTTGCCTGAGGAGCTGTGTGTTCAGAGACTCGAGTCACAGTTTATTCCCTGTGTACTCATCACACACTTCCCATGTTGTTTTCCACTGGTCGAGTAGTAATGAAGTAATCGCGTGGTAGTAACGTGACAGATTTTCAGATGGTTTGAGTCAGTGAGCCACACCATAATTGTATTCAACGTTTTCTTTTTTTACATATTTGTTTATCTGGTACACAGTTCGGTGGTTAATTAGTTTACAGAGGTATTAATGTATGCAACCTATGTAAAGCTTAAAAACTTTGAAGTTTGGTGGCACTTGTTAAAAAACACTTGTGGTTCTTACTGAGTAAATCTGAATGCTTTAAAAGAGGTCACAGTGCAAGTGGTCATGTGAGGGGACTGTGTGTTATTCATTAAGTGACTGAGAGGACTTCTTTCAAGAGTCAGTTACATGTCTTTCAAAAAAAAAAGTTCAAACCTTGTCTTAATGAATTAGTCACAACATGTGCGACAACATGTAACTGGAAACCTGTGGAACACAAAGTGAAAAGAGAGTAAAAGTTGTCTTTCAGCTTAGCTTTACGAAAGGTGTGGATTTACAGGAAAAACCTGAACTGTGTTTCTTTGAATAGTCTCATTATGATGGTTATATTATGTCATCAGGGTAATGTTTTAATTTAAACTAGAAACGTAATTTAGTTGTATTGATGGTCTCATTTTTAAATTTTACTTACTTACTTACACTTAAACCTATTATACTCATTACATACACCAAATTTAAACAAATGAAGATTGCATCAGTTTGAATTGAATCCCATTTTTCATATCTGTGAGGGTCATGTAGACATGCGTCCCGATTATATTTTTTTCAAAATTATTATTTACATACTACTACAGTGTAGTAGTAGTGTTACTACAGTGTTTCAACCAGCTGTCTCAGAAATGTATTTATCATGCCATCACATGACTTGGAGATTGAATGCATGACAACTATGCCACAACAAAAACACACATGACGATGACTTTTTATCACGCACATGATTTCCATTTACTGTGAGGCACATTTCACTGGTCCAGCAGGCCGGAGAATAGCAAACATAGCGAGGGAGCCACTGCTTCATCACGTATATCATCACCTCCGGTCAGGTGGACTTACAGGCAGGCGTCTTTCTGCCAAAGCAAACATCCAGTATCATCAGCGCTGTAACCATAGCTCTGCTCAGATCTCAGAGGGCTGATTTGGTGTGGCTGATGAGAATATGTAGGGTGGGGGATGGAAGACGTCCGAGGAGTAGATAGTGTGCTGACAGGTGCTACTCAGCCACAATTAATGAGTCACGATCTCCTCTGAGACGAGGAGAATGAGCACTGAATCACCTATATGTATACCTATATATATATATATATATATATATATATGTGTGTACATTCATACATACAGTATTACCTCAGTCACTCGTTTTGTGCTTGAAATTGAACTGGACCATGAAATCTAATAATACCACATTTTACGTCTAGTAGCATAAATATGCCCCTCAGCTCTTTCCAATTATGTTCAGGTTGGCTGAATGCAAACAGCATTTAAAAAAAAAAAAAAAAAAAGTGGACATTAAAGCATGTGCTTGTACTTATTTATCTAATTGCCGTCTAATAAAACAGATTTGTAAGAGTATGAAAGTCATTGTCCGGGTTGAATTAGAGTCACCAGTGGGTTGGTTACAGTGAAATCTGGACTTGACAGCAGAGAGCTGATAAATGCTGGTATGTGTGACGTGCACATTTGGCCACAGATTGGGTTCAGCTTTTCTGTCAGGGACGATCTGCCCCCTTGTGACTGGATGTTGGACACTCACAGAGTGCGTGCAAGAAGAAAACTATTGTCTTACCCTCAAACCATATTTCAGTTTTTCATAATCAAGACTTAAAGATGAGTGTGAATAAGACTTTAATGTCCAGTGTAGGACCTGAGATCTGACATGTGGTTGCTATGACAGAAGAGAATTTACCTCATTGTACTAATTAATAAATCATTCAACAGATTAATATTTCATGACATATTTGGTAAAGATTGTGTAACCTTTATTAAGTTACACGTTTTTTAAATTATTGTGCTAAATTCAGTCTGTTTAGACCAATTTTACTGGTTGAGGAGGCTGCATAAACACCATTGTATTTATGTTTATTTAAGTGACATTTCAACTGTAATTGCACTGACAAAACGTTGTAAATTTTACTTTTTTATTTTATTTTATTGTATTTTCAATTTTCCAATTTTTTTCAATTTTTTTCAATTTTTTTCAATTTTTAAAAATGTACTCACTGTTGACATTTATTTGATGTTGTCTTGGATTTGTTTTCATTTAGTTTTGTTCTTTCTTGTAAAAGCACTTTGTAATATTGCAAATGTGCAATGTAAAGCAAGTATATATGACATTATTTACACTTAGTTAATCTTAATGAGAAGTTATTCTGCTATAATAAAGGGAGTCAAATATTTCTTTTTTTCAGCGTTTTAGTTTTTTGTGTGTTTGATTGGTTTTTTTAAAATCTTGCCATCGTTGAGTTTGTTTGGTTGACAATTTGGAAAACAGAGTCATTTCTCGCTGACTTTTACTGTATGTACTTAATATAATAATGTATAATAATGTATTGCTGCATTGATCCGTTGAATCGATTGATTATTGATCAAGTTTATTATTGAACGACAGGTACAACGTGAGGAAAACAGAAACTGTCTGCAGATGAATGAGCCTTGATCACTTAATTAAACAAACTTGAAAAATGTTTTTTAATATATTAAGCCGGTTACCGACTATCGTCAGCAAGGGGCGATATAGTTCCTCCACCGAAAAATAATTTGTCCCTTTTTCCTCTGGCGTTGTACGGTACTAGTCCCGGCGTTGGTGACGTCACTAACCGAACCGGCGATCAAGACAACCGAAGGAGTGGACTCATACCGGAAACATGTGATATCCCTTCAAAATCAAAGCGTTTGTTCGCTCATAAACTAGTTGTTCAACGTAATTACAAATATCTAGAGAGTCCTCATCCTTCTGAAAATATGACATATTTTATAACGTATTTTAGTTATATAACATAAATAAAATATGTTAACAGAAAATAATATTACAGAGGGTTAAGCGACCTAAATACAGCAGTTAGCCTATTGCATTACAGCTTTATGATTATTTTAAAATTTAATGGCTTTAATGTGCAGCTCATAATTTTATGGGAAACTAAACAGAGACTTTTTGTTAATGAATTATGTATATCTGTGTGTAACGCTTGACTGCAGTAATTAAAATATTGATGAGCCCTGCTCGTGTCCTCAGTTGTGTACATATTCATAATTGACTAAAATATGACCCATTGTTATCTATTTTAAAAAATGTAGAATAGTTAAAGCAGCTCAACCTCAACCAGATACAACAGTGTGTATTTAAACGCATTTGCAATAATAATGAAATTAAAGTAAGACATAACCGTAATAATAATTAGAAACACAAAGAATAATCCACGTGTTTTAATACTATATATATATATATATATATATATATATACTCAGTTGTGTACATATTCATAATTGACTAAAATATGACCCATTGTTATCTATTTAAAAAAATGTAGAATAGTTAAAGCAGCTCAACCTCAACCAGATACAACAGTGTGTATTTAAACGCATTTGCAATAATAATGAAATTAAAGTAAGACATAACCGTAATAATAATTAGAAACACAAAGAATAATCCACGTGTTTTAATACTATATATATATATATATATATATATATATATATACACACACATAAAATTATATAGTGTTTCGTGTTGTTGTCTTACTGTTTTGAAGACGTTTTATTTTGACAGCGCGGAACAGAAGTGCCTCGCTGCCGGTGACTAGCTTGCTAGCAGTGATCGAGGTGGAGGCAGTCAGCCTGCGACAGAAAAACAAGCGAGGATACGTCTGCTTGTACACGACCGGTCCGTGATTTAACACATGTTAGACACGGGACACCGGGGGGTCACGTGGATCTAAGCCTTGTTTTGTTGTTGTTGTTGTTGTCGCGTTAGCTTGTCGCCGTTAGCCGCAGGTTGGCGTTGAGGCGGTGTTGAGCTCGTCGCCGTTTGTCCATTCTCCCCGGAGTCAACACTAAGGTAAGAGTCTGCGAGCGCGAGCGCAACAAACTGTGAGTTGTTGCAGTCTGACAAGTGGAGCTGTCAAACACTCTTATTTTGTATTTTTTTAATTTCACGGTTCATTATAATGGAACCATTGACTCTTAACCTGAACCCGAGTCACTTTCTACATTAGTCGCCGGCTCTTTGTCCGCTCTGGTGCGGGTTGGTAACGAGACGCTGCGCTGCTTCTGCGGTCTCCGCTATCAGTTATCAATTAGCGCACATTCTGACGGTCCACATACACAACATGACATGCGGATTGTGTGGTGTTGACACAGAGACACTTATTAAAGGCCTGTAAGCGCAGGTCACCTCTGGTCAGCACATCTGTTCTGTTGGACTAGTTTCCCACATGTGTACTCTTTACATACTAAACAAAAAAACAAACAAACACACAACAACGTATAAATTAATGTGTGTCTGTTGCGTTAGATCATCATTTGGCAGAAACCACAATGACCCGCACAATGAACCACATTTGGCCCTCACACCACAGATTGATGAGTGGTCTGGTGCCACATGCAGCGGGGGCTTGTCAGTGTGCCTAGTGGCTCTTCATGGTTACCGCACCTCTTACCCTGCTCATCACTGCTGCCTCTGTATTGCCTGTTTGTTGTAGCTGCACATTAATCACCTCCATTGTTCTTTGTTTTCCAGCCGAGATTAGAAAATAGTTGGTTTTAATTTCGCCCCGTGAACTTGTATTGTAAATACGATGACAGAGGTTACCTGAAGGCACACTTCCTTGGCACACCTTTCCCCAGACACACCCTGTGTTCAGGGAACCATAGCAACACAGGCTATAGGACAAGGTTCGCTCAGCATGTCAGGTATGTGGAAGTCAGGTTCTTTAATAGACTCTTTGGCCAGTATCACAGAAACTTCTGCGCTACACAAGCACCGGATGTGGGCCATAAAGAGTTTATAACCAGGCTGATGGTCAGTGGATGATACAACCAGAAGATATTGTTAGACATTTACAGAAACTGAGTAAATGTGAAACAGCCACTTCGAAAACTATGGATTTACATTTTGGAAGTAGTATCATTTTTATTGTCAGATAACCAACTTTGCATTTGAAGAGATATGAGTAACAGTATATTTAAAATAACTCATATAACCGATTACTAGAGTTGGCCAAGCTGATTACAAGTTTTATTAACATTGTCTTTACAAGCTTCGCTGTTTATTTAATAAATATTACATATTATTGTTATAGATATCTATTGATAGATATTACTATTGTGTGGCTGAGTAAATAAAACAGATACAAATGACAAGGATGCTTTTACAGTCATTATTCACTCCTTCAGTTTTTACCCATAATATTTTAATTTGGTCAAATGTGACATTTTCATTCAGCCACATCCTTATAGATGAGATAATAAACCTAATTTCTGTCTTATATTTGATTTCACAGCTTTGAGCTGAGATTAATTACTCTGCTTGTCTTTCTGTGGTTGTATAAAAGAGTGATGGCTGAGCTCATACATCTCTAGTGTCTGTGACTGTTTCTGAAAATAGTCAGGCTGTTGTTGGTGACTTTGTTCCATCATGCTGTTTCTGCAGAGGCTTTGACAGGCCCTTCATGCTCTAATTGATTTAATTAAGTGGACGTTTTCCCCTTTGGCCGTAGTGATGCACAAAATGGCAGCATGCAGACAAACATTGAGTTATCTCAGCCAGAGCACATGGGCTATGTTTATCTGAATTTCACAGAATGATTCACATTCCAAGTTTCCCTTCAGCCATTGTTATACTTTACACATCCACGAGTAAGTGGGTGTGTCCATGGGGACAATTGTTATCAGCTGCACATTGGGTCCACTGCACGACAAGGTTTTCAACCGTGCATGAGATGGACGCTGAATTTGAAGTTCGTCCTCTTTCATGTATGTCGCTATTTTGTTTTGATTTGTAGAACATGTTTGTACATGTGTGTGTGTATGTATGTATATATGTATGCGTGTATATATGTGTATCTATGTGTGTGTGTGTGTGTGTGTATATATATGTATGTACATCTCTGGTGTCTGCAGCTGTCAGTGAATGTGTCTGCAATGCAGTAGAAACAGTATAGGGTTTAGACCATTACAGCCCACGTTGCATCTGTGCCCCTGAACTTCAGCGGCGCGTTGGTGTTTTCTCTAATGAGCAAATGAATTAATCGTTCCATATTGTGCTGACTCTAATGGGCAGGGAGATACACTGGTCTTCCAAGTTTTCGTGAAACTGTATCACTTCGGTTGCATTCGTTTTCCTCCGCAACTGTGTTCCTCTGGAATATTAGATAATCGCATCCTGCAAGCCTCCTTTACATCAGTGTTGCTTTCCACCATGGGAAACGGCTCTTAGCAAATAAAAGTACAAAGTTCTGTGCTGAACTTGCAAGGTTTCCTCATGACTTGTAGGCAAAGTAAACAGCTGTTAATGCCGTCTTTGACTATGTACTGATAGCAAATACTTAAAGCACCTTTAAAGTGTTCTTCAGATAAATAGAGAGATGGGTCCTTGTGGGTGAAGTGAAGCTTCTGTGTGAGTGTAATGTTTGTAGGATGTTGGTTTAGTCACCACCAGCAGTATGTTTCAGCTGTAGTTCAGCTGCTTTGGAGACGTGAAACAGAAGAAAAAGTTTGAAGAGGCCCGGTAAGTTTTCGATGCGAGTCAGTAATCTGAACTTGTATCTGTGACTGTTCTCTCAGCTCTCTGCATCACGTGGTGCTCAGTTTAAATTAAAAGTCTCGCATTTTCATTATTATGACTTGAGGGCAAGCTCATCAGTATCTTCTGCAGTTAATCTCCCAGAAGGTTTAGACGTGTCTCTGACGGAGGGAAATACCACGCACGGTATGGAGTAAAGAAAGTGACGGCTTCTCGTGGTGTATCAATAGTTTGTGAATTTGCGCCGACATGCATTATGGGAGGGACTACAGAGGTGGAATTTAATTCTAGTTAAAACCTGCCACTACCTTTACAGCTTCTGCAATGAAGGAGCCGAACAGTGTTAACACAATTACACAATGAACAAGACACAACATATGAAAGCTTAGTGGTTCCGTTGTCCTGAATCAGAGTCCTGACACCTGAACTGCCTGGGTCACTGTCATAAATCTGTGGATAATCAGGTTTTCTGCACTGCCATATTGTGTTACACCTCACACCTCTAAAATCTGACACCGCAGCAGCTTTATGTCGACTTGCTTGGTTCATTGTAAACAAGCTGGCATAATGAGGAGCCATTGAATTATTTTTATATACAGGGATAGTTCCTGTCACTGCCGGCGAAGCTTTTCCTTAACCTGCATCTGTGATTCATTAGTCCCCAGCTGATTGTCTTAAAATATTGATGAATGCCTGCAACCTGACACGAGCCTCTGAATGAAGGACTGTGTTCTCTTTTTCTTACTCATATTTCTTGCTTTTTTCCGTTTTGAATCTGCAATTAGTTTGTCAGCTGACACACAAATTGAAAATATAGTGTGGCTTTAGGCTTTTAATTGTCTTGGTATTTTTCATCCTTATTGTTTTTTTCCAAGTCATCATGTCTGAGCTCATTTTACAGCATATAAAATTCATATAAAACTGTAATTGTGCACGTTGATATTGTTCAACAACAAGAACGGGGCATGTGACAAGTCCATCTGAACTTCAGTCACACCAGCCATCTGGACAACTGTCTGGCTAATCGTGCCTGATAATTCACCGCTCATGAATTCTGTATGAGGATACATAAGTGCCTGGAAAACAAAATTTATTTCAAAATGAAGTTTGATGTTTCTGCAGAGAGCAATTAAAAAAAAATAATTTAAGAAAGATTATCCAGTGAAATAATTAATTTCAAGTTAATTTTTCCTGAACATGTTCAACTGTTGTGTGCATGCAAGTGGAGTAAGAGCCTTTTTCTAATCCATTTGCACCCTTTCTCTCTCCCTCTTATTCTCTTGCACACATGAATGCAGCCGAAGGAAATCCTGCTTTATTTATGAGATGCATGGCTCAGAGTGCCACAGAGTTCCCTTGAGAATTTGAGGATGCACACGTGGACAGTATTCGGCCTGTAAACACTCACACACGGTCATATACACTTGCCACAAGACATTATTTACTACAGTTGCTTTAACGTGACCTCTGTCTTCCTGAGCAATCTGTGGATGGCTGCTGATATTGTTCCCGCTATTGTTCCCGCTGTTGTGCCTTATGTGGCAACGACGTGCTATCCTATGTCAGCATGCTGTGCAATGGTGTTTTGTCACATTTTTGATGTTTTTGACAAAAGTGAGATTTTCATGTATTTTTACGACGTCATGCTGTACGATGATGTTTTTGTTGAATTTTTAACTTTTTTGAGACGAGTGAGATTTTCGCGACATTTCGCCACGGAATGCAAAACTGTCAGGTTTTTGTCCATGATAGTATAGTCATGGACATGATTTTATGATAATGATTTTTTATGTTTTTGGATGTTTTCGACAAACTACCTTTTGTAGTTTTTTTTGACCTACCAAAACACGATGCATTTTTGACATACTAACCTCTTATGTTTTTGGAGATTTTTGACCTATGAGAACTTGAGGTTTTCTAATCAACAAAAAAATAATTCTGGGGGGCGATTTCACGCTATTTTCTGTCATTTTAGTGCGTTATTTCCACTTTTAATTTATGGCCGATTTTGGACATTTTCGACATACTAACTCCTTACGTGTTTTTGCGATTTTTGACCTATGAGAAAATGAGGTTTTCTGGCGACTAATCAACGAAATATCATTCTGGGGGGTGATTGCACACTATTTCCTGCCATTCTAGCGCGTTTCTTCCACTTTTAATCTTCGGCCGTTTTTGGACATTTTCGACATACTAACCCCTTACGTTTTTTTTCGATTTTTGACCTATGAGAAAATGAGGTTTTCTGGCGTCTAATCAACGAAATATCATTCTGGGGGGTGATTGCACACTATTTCCTACCATTCTAGCACGTTTTTTCCACTTTTAATTTTCGGCCGTTTTTGGAAATTTTCGACATACTAACCCCTTACATTTTTTTTCGATTTTTGACCTATGAGAAAATGAGGTTTTCTGGCGTCTAATCAACGAAATATCATTCTGGGGGGTGATTGCACACTATTTCCTGCCATTCGAGCGCGTTTTTTCCACTTTTAATTTTCAGCCGTTTTTGGACATTTTCGACATACTAACCCCTTAAGTTTTTTTTCCGATTTTTGACCTTTGAGAAAATGAGGTTTTCTGGCGACTAATCAACGAAATATCATTCTGGGGGGCGATTGCGCACTATTTCCTGCCATTCTAGCGCGTTTTTTCCACTTTTAATTTTCGGCCGTTTTTGGACATTTTTGACATACTAACCCCTTACGTTTTTTTTCGATTTTTGACCTATGAGAAAATGAGGTTTTCTGGCGTCTAATCAACGAAATATCATTCTGGGGGGTGAGTGCACACTATTTCCTGCCATTCTAGCACGTTTTTTCCACTTTTAATTTTCGGCCATTTT